>BTPG01000006.1:31227254-31229754 GCA_036245525.1 Semisulcospira habei
GGCAAAGAAGATGCGCGCTATCTTTGTTGACAATGCGGGCGTGTTCCTAGCCCCAAGCGGTCTTCCCCGGAAGGCGCTGTACCGTGTGGACAACAAAGGCCGACTTGACCCCATTCATCCATCCCACGTGGGAACCCGGAGGCTTGCCGGCAATATCAAGTACGGTGGTCCAGCTGTCAACCAGGCTGATGCAATTACTCACCAGCACAGAAGCTCTCAGGCGACCACTAAGACGAAACTCTACTCAGAGGCCTTAGCTGGTGGTAGCTTGAATGTACAGAGTGGCACTTCCACTTCTGACACTATTGTATCCGGTTCTGCTGGTCCCACATCACCAGTACAACTACCTCTACGCCAGGAGCCTCAACCACAGGACCATGAACAACTTCAACAGCAGGAGCAGCTGCAGCTACAACAGGCGCAGCAACAACATTTACAACAGGAGCAGCAACATCTACAACAGATGCCCTTCATGCCGGTTCCTGACTGGCAGCAACTTCAGTACCATCATCTGCTGCAAATACATACCAACTCTTCAACTGCAGCACCCTGGCAACAACCACAGTACCCGGATGGTTGCCATGGTGTGTGGTCGAATCATCGCCCACCAACCAGTGTATCTGCTTATCCGGTTAATAGTCTGCCACCGTACCACCAGTTATGCCAGGTGCCCACAGCGAATGGTGCCAATGGATACGTCAGCTACTTACGCGGTTGGTAATTCAGTGTCGTGTGATCAGTGATCCTTCACCGTTGTGCTTCGCAGATTTCACTGTGGGTGTGTGAGGCAGTTCATTATTACGTCAGTGTTACGTGTGCTTCTTTATATACGGTTCTTCTGCGTTCGCTTGTGATTTATTCCAAAGCAGTGATTGACTGTGTGCCTCAACTTCTGTGATTTTCTCGCCTGGTTTGATTACCAAAGCTCCGCTAAGTTTTCATTGTGACAGTACAGTTTCAAGTGTTCAGCCTACGATACTTCACATCGCAGGCTACACCATTTGTTCATTTATTTAGACAGCTTGCGCAGCATTAATACGTGGATACACTATTAATCAAAAGCGATCTTCATTTGATAACGCTGTGTTGGACACCATTTGTGACGTTTTGATACGAGGTGCTATAACTTCAGCCGCGCTTTACTGCATTGAAACTTTATTCCCTATTCCCTCTGTTTATATATTTTTTGTATTGTGTTGCACTTCATTTGGGAGAGTTAAAATTCAACATGACCCATAATGCTCAGACACACGGAAGCCTTCAAACTGGTCACTTGAACATCTACCATCTTTTTAATAAGGTGGCCGATTTGAATGTTTTTCTAAACTCGTCTGAACCATTCCACCTGTTTGGTCTTAGTGAGACGCGACTTAACTCCGACATAAGCGATGAAGCTGTTCACATACCTAACTTTAGCATCACTCGACGTGACCCTCGTGTACTTGGTCAGACTGGGCTTGCCGTTTACATCCATAACTCAGTCCAACATTTAGTAAAAAGGCGTGAGGACATAGAAACTCCGGAAGTTGAGTGCATTTGGTTGGAATTTAGGGCTCCAAAAACTAAACCCGTCTTCATCGGCTTTTGTTATCGTAACCCATCAGGCAAGTTTGAATGGTACGACGATTTCTTGCATGCAGTAGAAAAAGTTGGCCTACCTAACTCAGATGCGTTGCTACTAGGCGACTTTAACATAGATATGTTGAAGCCCCATACCGCGTGGGATTGCATCACCACACAAACCGGCTTAGAACAATTAGTTTCGGCCCCTACTAGGATCACAAAAACAACCGCAACACTCATTGATCACATTTACACCAACCGTCCCCTTAGTGTGTTCAATGTTAGTGTTCCTGACCTCAGCATCAGTGATCACTTTCCTACTGTGTGTTCCTGGTCAACAAAACTGCCAGTGCATCGTAAGAACGGGCACACAACTATAACGTACCGCTCATTTAAACAGTTTAATCAGTCTGCTTTTCTAGCAGACCTTGATCAAACACCATTTAATGTCGTTAATAACGAAACTGACCCTGAAAAGGCTCTGACTATTTGGTATCGACTCTTTACAAGAGTACTTAACAAACACGCCCCTTTACGGCAAAAGCGGGTAAAAAAACCACACGTTACCGCCTTGGCTAACGCAAGGAATAATTGAAGCTGAAATGGAATGACTTAAAGACAAGCACTAACGAATACAAAAAACAACGTAACCGTGTCAAGTCTATGGTACGCAGGGCTCAAAAGTCTCTATTTGAACGAATGATTAAAGAAGACAGAGATACTGCCGCACTCTGGCGCGCAGTTAATCTCGTCACCCGAGGTAACAGCAAGAAATCGTCAGCCATTCCTTCTAGTATTACTGCAGACACCTTTAACAAACATTTTTTGTCTGTTGCCGAGTCAATCATACCCTCAAGCGGAAAAGCGTCTTACACATGCCCGGAGTCCCTGCTTAACTTCTGTAAGCAGAAGACTAAGGACAAACCCCCCTTCTCTA
>BTPG01000006.1:31234754-31252254 GCA_036245525.1 Semisulcospira habei
CAGGCACTTCGTTCTCTGTTAAACTGCAATTCCCTAAAACAAACATAAATGCTGTAAAGTAGTAGGTGTGTACAACTCAGCCAAAAACTTGTCCACTGTCGTAAATTCTTAAGGACTGTTCAACGTATATTTTGTTCTGTTTGTTTTTAAGAAGTATCGGGGCATTCATATCTTCTGACCATACTTTCTGTCGTACGTATCCTAAAAATGCAAGGCACGGATTTGAAACATCGAGGTGTGTCACTGTTATAGTACATCATCAGACACCAAGACACTAAATAAGAGAGTGTCCATTTTCCCTTTTTTTTTTCCAAAGCGCATTCATTGGCAGTAGTCCTTATTCGTCTGCATTTGAAGAAAAATGAATCGAAAGGTAGTTTATTCTTAATATTAGAATATCTTCTGCCCTTGTAATTTGGTTTTGTGTCGTTCTCTACGTGTGTATTTTAGTATAACCAGAGTACACCTGTTAAACAAGCGACATTCAGCAGAACAGCCTGGCCGAGCCAGATGTACACACTCACAAAAGCAAGCTGCACGTGAAAATCGGCTGAGGCGTTTCTCTACTGAACGGTAAATATCTAGAACATGTATCACATTTATAGATATGCAGTTGGTCAACACACTTGTATACATATGCTTCTCTGTGCCTATTCAGAAAGAGAAAAATAAGGTCACGGAAATTTATAATTTTTTCAAATTGTGTTGTCTTCTTTCAGTCTCTTTACACTTTTTCTCATTGGCCTGGCTCTACTCGAGTTTTTCCCCTGGTCGCCCGTTCTGAAGGAAACGGGAGTCTTCTTGTCACATGTTACCGAAAGTAATATGTGATAAGTAGACTAACGTATTACATTTTACGATGACAATGTTACTCGCTGAGCAAATTGTTCTCCCTTAAATACGTATTTGGCCAATCACATTTCTCAGTACAAACGTTCCCTAATCTCTATTCAATTAAACCTCTAGACAAAAAGATGCCAATAAATAAACAGTTTAGAGGGTTACACGACAAAAAGAAATATAGTCAACTCCGCTTATAACAAGGTCGAATATAACAAAAGTCGGATATAACGAAGCTTTTGGGGAGGTCCGGACCAAACCTGTTCTTTGTCTTTGTAAGATTAAGCCGCTTATAATGAGGTCGGATAGAACAAATTCTGGTGATAAATCTTTCTTCAGTCCCCGCGGCGCTGTCGACTTCGCTTATAATAAACTGTTACATTATGATCAGAAAAGTAAACGTAGGAATGGTTCATTTTCACACAATTTGCGTGTTTTCATTTGTCTTGTTCAAACATGCTTTGTATTGAGATACTTCGTGCATTTCGCCTTTTCCTTGAGTAGAACGCTACGATCTCTTTAATTTTGCACTTTCCCGTGCAGTTCCTGCATCTAGTCATTTATTATTGTGATCTCTTACAAAGTTGGGCTGTGATCATACGAACTCCATACAGTTCATTATTATAGTCTTTCTTTTGTGTTTTTCCCCGTCTTCCTTTTCTTCAAGACTTGTAGGCTACAATTACTGGTGTAGGAACCGCCATGATCTGGTACAACAGGCAGAGGTAGACACAGTGACTAATTTGAAATGGAATTTGCTATATGTTTCTTCGGACTTTTGTAGCATATAGTATGAAAATCAAACGAAACTTAACGCACATTAGTCAGTTTTTCAGTTTCGCGGACCATACAACAGTACCTCAGCATGATGTATCAGTGAACACTAGGTTGTTCTAGGGAAGCAACTTGATTAAGGCATGAAAAAATTTTAGTTCACATAATGGTCAAGTGGAAAGAGGGTAGGGTAGTTTGATGTCAGGTATTTTGAAATAATTCAGTAGTGCTTGTCCGAACCTGTTACTGGACACTTCAAATGAAAGCATCTTTGACACATTAAACGTTACATTTGAAGGAAACAAATCTATCGGGGCACGCACAATTCTAAACTCGTTCAGAATTCCTTTGATGAAAGAGTATTTCAAGACTGGAAAAAGAACACAAGGTTCCGACGTATCATATCGGGACGTTTTGTAATCTCGCCACTTCGGTAACTATGCTCAGATTGATGGTAAGGCACAATAACAGCACTCCTGTCTTGCATAAATGTTCTACCCAAGGAGCAATCTGCATCGGATTATGATATCTTGATATGATATTATGGGGCGGTCCGTGGCGCAGTGGTTAAGGCGCCTGCCACCAATGCAAAAGGTGCGAGGTTCGATTCCGGGTTCCGGCGTCGGATTTTTCTCCTCTAGTAAGTGTCACCGTTAATTCGGGCGGACCGTCGGGGGTTCTTTCTCCGGGTACTCCGGCTCTTCCTCCCCCTCCACTTTGGTATCAGTTTCAGCCAACTTAATAAAATTTCAAATACAAAACGATTTCCAAATACCGTGTAGCTCGCTTGAGCTTGCCCTTAGCACCACGTGAATGTTCTGTGTTTACGTACAGTGTGTGAGTGAATGCGTGTGATTCACGTGAGCGTGCTTGTTGGGTTCAGTTCGCGGCTACATTCTGCGCATTGAGTTATATTATAAATATGAGAAATGCGCCATATAAATGCTATGCATTATTATATCTTCATTTTCCATGACACTTATAGCGTGCACCCCTGTAACGGGATAACGTCATTCATGGCAGGCATCAGCATCCAAGATGCCCTTCACATTTGCCAATCTCACCTATCCATGTCTGATACCTGTTACGTTTTATTTGTGAGAAATTTGTCAGATACGCATCAAATCATAGACCGTTCAAGCTGTCCATCGAGCGTTCTATGGGGTTATTTTCATCCTACATGATTTAATGCCAGCTGTAGAGTGGGCCACGGGGTTTGAGCGGCTGGGGAAAAGTGTAACATCTCACAAAACTTTGCTCTACAAGCTGACATCATACAATTGTGGCCAAACCTTACCAGTAAAGCACATTCGGAAACTTATCGAGTGCCCCACGTAATAACAAACGTAATTGTGAAACGAAAAATAAATCGTTACTCGAACTAAAGGTGAATCGTCTTCACATCGCCAAAATAGAACTCTCAGCTTGGCTCGGGAGTGAAAGCCATCAACAACAGCAACAACAACAGAAACAGAAACAACAAACTCCTAAAGAAATAGATTGCTACCCAAAATCATTTGTGAATTCTAAAAAAAAAAGTGCAAAACATTGTAATCGACATTCTTCTATGTGAACGCTATATCTAATATATATTAGCCTTAACTCATTCGAGACGTGCCGCCTCCGGATACGCGGCTTAAGCCGCGTATCCGGAGTCGGCACGTCTCAAATGAGTTAATGCAGATAGTTGTAGGATTAGCTTTTTAAAATCTGAAAATTCGCACCCCCCCCCCCCTCCCCCATTTGCTCCCCATGCCTTTACGTTAAATAGTGTTTTTTTTTAATAATTGATAAAAGAAACTGACGTTTTCTTATGATGATAGCAGACTACTCTAATTAAGTGATTATACATTAAACTGCCTCTGTCCATGGGTGCACTTATGCTGAAAACAAGCCTTAGTCGATATGGCTGGATTATTACATTAAAAAATCTGACAGTTCGCTTATAACAAACTCCGCTCAAATCACGGTCCCCTGCGAATTTGTCACAACCGGACTTGACTGTTCTGTTCTGTGATACCGTTGGTATCAGTTTCACATAAAACAACCTGAATAATTGGATAAGTGAGAGAATATCAACGACGGGTAACTTCAAGGGAAGTACCTATGTTGTATGTACTGACTGTAATCGAAACACAGAAGAAACAAAAGTCAGGTAAAATAAAAATTGATGGGGTTATGCAACAAAATAAATAAAGATGCACGCGTTGTGCACGGCCATATATTACCATTTCATACAAAAGAATGACTGAAAATGTTGTTTTTTTTGTGTGTTTCTTTTAAAGACCTTAGAGAGAAATTACAGGTGTGTATGCAGTTCGCGCGATGTTGTTGACCGATAGTCGAAAGTAATGAGATTTGCGTCCCTGCATTTCTACGTCACACACACGCAGCGTGGGGTTCTTTCAAGATTATACATCGCGCTTAATACTTTTTTTTTTATCTTTTTTTTTACAGTTGAAGATAAAATCGTTGTATTAAGAGTTAAGCTTTTCCAGTGGTTATTGTCGCTTCTTAGTCTCTGGTCCGATAAGGAGTGTCAATGTCGGAGGCAAGAGTCTCGGGCTAAATACCTCCGACATTGACCCCTATCTCCGGACCCTCGAGGCGTCAAGAACCATTAAAAGTGTCCGGGACTCGATGCAAATCGCTGTATGTATAAATCTAGCAAAGTTAAAAAAAAAACAACAACTGTAAAGAATATCTGCAAATTTCAATGCTATGCATTTACAGACGATTCTACATGTATGTGCAATAATACACACAATGCTGAGTCGTTTCGTTTGCTTTACATAAAAAGTGTAGTTAGTTAGTTATTTGGGTTTATCGCCGAGCTGGTGACTAAGACCAACTTAGGGGTGGGTGGGGGGGGGGGGGTTAGTGTAATAATATAATCCATAAGCCAGTCCTGGCTACCGTGCAACGCCCCCACCCCTCCCCCCAGTACTCAATAAGATGGGTTTCAAAGTGTACTTTAGTATGTCCTGAGATGTTCAAGCCATGTTCCCCTAAAATAATCCTTAGGAACACACCAGAGATATAGACGATGGCGCAAGGGTACCCCCATTCACGCTCTTCGCGGATGCTAAAATGAGGTTGAGAAACATTTTTCTCTGAATATATAAGAATTCATTCCAGAAGCCCAAATCAGGCAATATTATGTTAAGGCACACCTTCTGCATCCTCTGCAAAAAACAAAAACAAAAAACAGAATGAAAAAATATTGAATCTCTGGCTCACAGTGAAGGTATTTGTGCACCCAGTAAACGGCCATTTCCGCGAAATCTCAAAAAAGACAAAAATAATGTGTCAGATGCCTTCAGACATTTTCTATAGCACTGGCAGTCCATTTTCAGGTTTACATCATTACAACAGGATGTCACAATTATTATAAACTTGACTAGGTGATGAGATTACTGTGAGTGCCACAGTGGTTGATTTTGTATCCCTACCCCCAAGTTGTAAAAATACACAAAAATTAATTAGAAAAAATAACTAAAGTTATTCCATTTGATTTTGATCTCTCTTTACCTATTAAGTCAGTTTCAATAATGTGAGCATAATGTGCAAGAAAATAAGGAAAGTCGGCATCCTTTACGGTACGTTCGTGGTGAATGATAGCTTTTTCCATTTAAAATTGCCGAATTGGGAGACGTACGTTGTTTCTGATGCCCTCAGAAATTTTATATGCAACTGATTGTTTTTTTTTTTTAAAATAGGTTTTATTGATTAGAATAGAAAAAGAGTACCACAGTTACTCCAACCTGATTTTATGATGCTGTGATGCATTTAGAGACCACAATGGCTGAATCGGCTGCCCTACCCCCATTTTACCAAAACGCAAAGAAACGCAAAATGATCATAAAATTGCTTACGTCATACTCCTCTGTTTAAATATTTTTGTTGCCATTTTTCTTAACAAAGTATGCATATTGAGCATACAAATTTGTGATAATTTCATTAATTTCAATGTGACCCATCAATTTTTTGCTAAATGCATCACAACTGTGGTACTCTATCCTAACCAATAAAACCTTTAAAAAAAACACCTATCAGTTGTATATAAAATTTCTGAGGGCATCAGAAACAACGTACAATTTTAAATGGTAGATATCATGGCACACAATGTAAGATTAGCCGATCCGGTGCTTGCGTTTTCGTCGTTAAAGGCCCCGCCACACGGGCCGGTTGTGCCCCGATTTTGAAGCCGATTCCGATCCGTTTGCGATCGGATGACGTCAATTATCCGATCCGGTCCCAATCGGCTGGGAAACGGCTGACTAGAACCTGCTCTATTTTCCCGATCCGATTCGGTCCCGATCGTAAGCTTCAACCAATCAGAGCGCGTCTCGCAAAGCATGTCGTTTCAACACGGTTTGCAAATGGCCGAACACGCATGTTGTGATCAGTACTACCGCCGTTGCCGCTGATGTTTCGCACGCCTCTTCCCGAATATGATCCAAAACTGCTGATAATGCAAGCACATCATCATCACTGTCAAAACTAGCAGTCATTTTGCAGAACAGGTACGACTTTGATCTTCGGTTCAAACCGGTCGGCTAAACTTGACAAGTCGAGAAATGTCAGTGTGGCACTGCACACGGTTTTTAGTCCGGCCCGATCACCTACCGATTCGAAAACTGATCGGGAATCGGCCTCAAAACCGGGCTCGTAGACCAAAGAAATATCCGTTTTTGAACACATGATGTTTTTATCTCCGCCGCAGATCTAGATGGTGGTGCAGAAATACTAGTTGGTTGTTGTTTTATTTTTTTCTTCTCCCGTAAAGAGCCTTCTCAAGGAGTACAGTGTTTTCCTGGAACCATATGTACTGCAAGAGTGAGGCGTCAAAGAAATTTTGAACTACAAGAATATGACGTCATCCTGCTGTCAAGTGATGTAAGTGATTTCTTGTTACCGTTATTTTATACTAATGACGTGGAATCTGTTTATTCCAAAATCTTGTAGCGTACTTTGTTCGCTTCGAAATAACCGTGCCATGGACCTCACCGGTGCGCGCATTTTCAGCCAATCAGAAAATAGAAAATAATTGCCGCAGCGCGGTTCTGTTGCTGGGTGCCAAGCTTTCCCGTAACTAAAAAGGAAATGGCGAAGCGCGATACTGTTTGTGCGTATACATTTCACTGAAATGGTTAGGCATTGCCATTGGAGTACCTGCAATCAAGACAAAAGCTACCCTGAAACCATCAAAGAAAAGCTTCTGGCTTTTTTCCCCTCCCGAAACCAACGCAGTGGGCTGAATAAAACTGAACTTGCTGTAGACCGCACAGTGATCCGCGGCATCTCAACATCGGGATACTACCCCCCTACAGGACAAGAGCAAACGCAGAGCTGTTTGTATGCGGTAAGTGTCATTTTTCTAGATTGTTCTGAAAATGGTTACAATTCACTTGCGGAAGTGGTACATAATTCAGCGATCGAGTTATCACGGCCGGAGCGTACTGTGGGCCTACACTGAATAATGTGCGAGCACTCGCTATCAGGCAGTACCGCTACACTGATCTGCACACATGGGATGAATGTGTGTGTGTGTGTGATTTTAAATATGGAATTAACTCTCCAGAAACACCATAACCAAAGGTGTATGCCCTTACGTTTCTTCAGTTTGCACTCTCTCACTCATTGTAACAAATCAGACAAGCGCAAATCGACACATCACTTCTACAGTAACACATTTCATCAGATCTATTTATGAGCATATATCCATGCAACGTTTTTCTTCTCAGCATTTGTGGGATGGCGAACCCAGTGAGTTGCACCCCTACCCATTCCAGCAGACGAGTCACCTGCCTACAAATCCAGACTGCTCACAAAAGGGGGCAGTACAGATTCCGGATGTAAAATCTTCGCAGGAAGATCAAGTCTTGCAACATACACCTGACACTGTAGCTGGCAAGTGTGGGGCAGCGAAACAATGATGCATGTATATCTTTGTGTATAGATGCTAACAATAACAGCAGAGGTGCATACCTAATATTTCGCTTACACTCTGTGATGACATTTCACTTTCCAAGTCAGATTTTCATTGTCTTTGTAGAAAGCTGACAGTGTGAAACAGTGATGCCATGAATGGAATGTCTGGAGGGATTTGTGATACATTTACATCCCTTTGGGTAAAAACAATAACCTGTGATATTTAGCTGGCCTTGCACCTGCGTATGGTTGGAATATGATTTCTTCAGTCCCACGCTGGTGTTGTCAGCTAATTTCACACAAAATCCTCGTAACTGACATGCCTCGAGTATGGTGTAATTTCTGGATGCGGGTGGGCATTTGACTTTGATTATGCCTGTCTGGCCACTGTCGCACACTTTGAGTTGCTCCTAGTTTTAGAAATAGAAACTGTGGATTAACCACAATGCTGCGCTTGTGCAGGTGTCTGTCAGGAAGTACTTCTAAATATTTACTCTTGGCAGTGTCCTCATGTAGTTTACATAAAATGTGGTTGCAGCTGAGAAAAAAGTGTGTGAAAAGATTCTGTCAAGACATTTGTCAGAAACGTTGGCTTTTCTATTTAGATCTATGTGGAAGTTTAATGTTGCTAGTTTCTTGGGGTTTTTTGTTTGTTGTTTGCCTCTACCCAGTGATTAGAACTGGTCAGTTCTCTGTTCTTTCCAAACGTTTCTCAGGATTTGGACTCTAACTGGTCAAGCAAATGCGATCCAGTTCTTGTAGGAGATCAACTGGGGACCTCGTTGAAACACACGTCAGCGACCCTGTTGATTCCCTGGCATTGGCTGTCTTTTCAGTCTCCTGGTCTGTGGACAAATATTGAGTGCAGCTTTAGAAATACGTTTGACGTTTTAAGTTAATCATAAACTTAACATATACTGTTTATAATTTTTTTTAATTTCTCTTTTAGGGATTTCATCATTAGTCGACCTGGCCATCGCTGCAGAGTGCAAATTCTGAAATAGCAAGCTAGAAGATAAAAATAGACCTGCTCTAGGAGGAGATCAGATCAAGAATTTGAAAATCTGAATGCATCTCAAGGCTGCAAAGAACTAAAGGTGTGCAGACGCAACCAGCAGAAGAAGAAGTATTTGGAGTGGACTTTGTGAGAAAAAAGGAGAGACAACTAAACAACCTGTTCCAGTTTTACACTGCATTAACATATGTTAATGCAGCTGTAGTCTTGTCTTGGCTTGACTTCGCGAACGAAGATTCTATAGGGCTTGCCCACGTCGTCTGCAGGATCCGTGGGCGTTTCCTAAAGCCTGCGCGGTGGAGTTTTTTGGTGGAGTGCAGTGTGCGCAGTACTGGCCCCACCCTTTAAACCCTTGGTTCGTTTGCCATGGCCTAGCAAGCTGGGACGGTGGCATCGAGGTCCTCAGGTCGTAGGTTTTATATCAGACTGTCCTTGTCTTAGTCTCTGGCTCAAAAGCCTTCCCCGGAGACACGGGGGCTTTGATGTCAGGGGTTTCCTCCCTTAGCCTTTCCGCAGCCAAGCGGCCAGGCCTGCAAGGCAGCAGGGGACTCGTGGGGGTCGGGGTCGTCTATGTCCCGTGCAGATGTGAACATCTGCCCACTGCCCAGTACAGCCACACGATAGACTGTTTCTCACTCTTTGCTGATTGAGAAATTTTGAAGACTTCATCATAAAATGAAAATGAGTTTTGAATCTAGTATTCCTATGCTATCAAATTGTGTGAATCAGCCATTTATGTCCTGAACCATTATTTCTCTGTGTGTTGTGTTTTGGCATGTGAACCACTCATATTCCAAAATAAAATATAATTTACCAGTTAATAATAGTTTTGATTTTATTTTAGGTAATGCTTACTTCTTGCTTGTGTTGATGTGGCATGTTATGGGCCTTTTCGTCCGCTTCTCCGATGGCCTGGCTAGCACACCATGTTTTTTATTATTGGGACAGATGCGATCTTGGTGCCTTTTGATATTGCTACTCACCAGGCTTGTGGCATGCCGCTGCAGCTCAGTCGATTAGGCACATGGGTCAAACAGTTTAGCTGCCTTTAAATACAGAAGAGATTTCTGAAACCCAATGACATGAGAACAGTGACCATTGGAACCTGTAATACAAATCATACGATGGTTATTTATTAATAATCTCTCTCCCCCTCTCTCGTCTCTCTTTCACATGCACGCACGCACGCACGCACGCACGCACGCACACACGCACACACACACGTACACACACACACACACACACACACACACACACACACATCGTTTCTATTTGTGAGTGAAAGTAATCAGCTCAGCCTGACACTAAACACAGCCAGCAATAGAGAGCGCTGAGCAGCCCTGCCATCCTGCTACGATGAGACAAGATGGACTAAAATGGCTCGGATAAGTGTGCTATTTTTTTTAAGCAACACGAATAACTAAAACACATACCCGGCTCTGCAGACACTGACAGCTTCTGTGATCTGTGCTTGCTGATGCTCATTTTCCACGTACAGTTTGTGTGGATCGGCGCCGCCTTCTTGTAGATCTGCGACCGGTCAACACGGATGCAACTTGAACGGAATCACTGCCAGTTGTGGTATAAATACGAATAGCATCAGTGAAACTTGACGCAAACTTGCTTTGCCTCGATCTAGAGCCGTTTTTGACATATATTTGTATCCTGGCATAAATGTAGGCTTGTAGAATTTGCAACACATTCAGTCGAATCACGCGCACTACCGTCCGCCATATTGCCCAAGGGACAGGAAAGCTTGTGGCACCCAGCAACAATTACTAGGGGGCGTGGCGTTTGTGGCGCGTGCTTGGTGAGGTCCATTTCTCAGCTTACACAAATGACGTCGGTGGAAGCTGACCTTTCATATGACCCCGGAAGTCAATGCGCAGAAATTTATTTTTTTAATGACTTGTCTGGACTTCACCGAGCACGCGCCACAAAAGCCACGCCCCCTAGTAATTGTTGCTGGGGCCCACAAGCATTCCTGTCCCTTGGACAATATGGCGGACGGTAGCGCGCGTGATTCGACTGAATGCGTTGCAAATTCTACAAGCCTACATTTATGCCAGGATACAAAGCTATGTCAAAAACGGCCCTAGATCGAGGCAAAGCAAGTTTGCGTCAAGTTTCATTGATGCTATTCGTATTTATCACTAAACTGGCAGTGATTTCGTTCAAGTTGCTTCCGTGTATCACCGGTCGCAGATCTACAAGAACGCGCCGATCCACACAAACTGTACGTCGACAATGAGCATCAGCAAGCACAGGTCACAGAAGCTATCATTGCCTGCAGAGACGGGTAGATGTTTTTGTTAGGTCACAGAAGCTATCATTACCTGCAGAAACGAGTAGGTGTTTTTGTTATTGGTGTTGCTTTAAAAAACAAAGTTAGCACACTTATCCGAGCCATTTTAGTCCATCTTGTCTCATCGTAGCAGGATGACAGTGCTGCTCAGCGCTCTCTATTGCTGGCTGTGTTCACAGTATCAGGCTGAGCTGATTACTTTCACTCACAAATAAAATCGATATATATATATATATATATATATATATATATATATATATATATATATATATATATATATATATATATATATATATATGTGTGTGTGTGTGTGTGTGTGTGTGTGTGTGTGTGTGTGTGTGTGTGTGTGTGTGTGTGTGTGTGTGTGTGTGTGTGTGTGTGTGTGTGTGTGTGTGTGTGTGTGTGTGTGAAAGAGGGAGTGGGAGAGAGAGATTATTAATAAATAACCATGCATGTATGATTTGTATTTCAGGTTGAATGGTCACTGTTCTCATGTCATTGGGCTTCAGAAAACTGCAGTATATCAAGGCAGCTATTCTGTTTGACCCATGTACTTAATCGAATGAGCTGCAGCGGCATGCCACAAGCCAGGGAAGCAGCAATATCAAAAAGCACCAAGATCTCATCTGTCCAAATAATAAAACCATGGTGTGCTAGCCAGGCGGCCTTCGGAGAAGCGGACGAAAAGGCCCATATCATGCCATATCAACACAAGCAAGAAGTAAGCATTGCCTAAAACAAAATAAAAAACTATTATTAACTGGTAAATTATATTTTATTCTGGAATATGAGTGGTTTACATGCCAAAACACAACACAAGGAAAAATAAAGGTTCAGGTCATAAATGACTGATTCACATTGACACTTACAATTTGATAGCACAGAAATACTAGATTCAAAACTCATTTTCACTTTATTATGAAGTCTTCAACATTTCTCTCAATCAGCAAAGAGTGAGAAACAGTCTATCTTGTGGCTGTAGATGCTGAAAGTCTGCCCTTTTTCACTATACTTGTGCTTAAAAGATTGACCATTTGGCAACAAAAATGACAAAAAAGCCAAACACCAAACGTATGTTAATGCAGTGTAGAACTGGAACAGGTTGTTTAGTTGTCTCTCCTTTTTTCTCACAAAATCAACTCCAAATACCTCTTCTGTTGATTGCGTCTGCACACCTTTAGTACTTTGCAGCCTTGAGGTGGGGTCATTCTCTGATCTCCTCTTCCAACAGGTCTATCTTTATCTTCTAGCTTGCTATTTCAGAATTTGCACTCTGCAGCCATAGCCAGGTAGTCTAAGGGTGAAATCCCTAAAAGAGAAATTAAAAGAAATTATAAACAGTATATGTAAATGATTAAATTAAAACGTCAAACGTATTTCTAAAGCTGCACTCAATATTTTTCCACAGACCAGGAGACTGAAAAGAGAGCCAATGTCAGGGAATCAACAGGGTCGATGACATGTGTGTCACAACGAGAACTGGATCACCTTTGCTTGACCAGTTAGTGTCCAAATCCTGAGAAACGTAAGGAAAGAACAGAGAACTGACCAGTTCTAATCACTGGGTACAGAGGGAAAAAAACGAAAAGAAAACCCACAACAACCACAAAAAAACGAAAAAAACTTGCAACTTGAAACTTCCACAAAGATCTAAATAGCAAAGCAAACGTTTATGACAAATGTCTTGACAGAATCTTTTCACACACTTTTTTTTCTCAGCTGCAGCCACATTTTATGTAAACGACATGAGGACACTGCCAAGAGTAAATATTTAGAAGTACTTCCTGACAGACACCTGAAGCGCAGCATTGTGGTTAATCCACAGTTCTATTTCTAGGAGCAACTCAAAGTGTGCGACAGTGGCCTAACAGGCATAATCAAAGTCAAATGCCCACCCGCATCCAGAAATTACACCATACTCGAGGCATGTCAGTTACAGGATTTAGCTGACAGCACCAGTGTGGGACTGAATAAATCATATTCCTACTACACACAGGTGCAAGGCAAGCTAAATATCACAGGTTATTGTTTTCACCCAAAGGGATGTAAATGTGTCGCAAATCACACCAGACATTCCACTCATGGCATCATTGTTTCACACTCTGTCAGCTTTCTACAAACAATACAATACAATACAATACAATACAATACAATACAATACAATACAATACAATACAATACAATAATACATTATTAATCCCTCATGGGGAAATTCACTGAACAATGAAAGCCTTACTTGGAAAGTTAAATGTCATCACAGTGTAAGCGAAATGTGCACCTCTGCTTGTTTTGTCAGCATATATAAACAAAGATATACTTGCTCACTAGGTTCGCCATCCCAAAAATACTGAGAAGAAAAACGTTGCATGAATATATGCTCATCATAAAGAGATCTTATGAAATGTGTGTTACTGTAGGAGTGATGTGTCTATTTGTGCTTGTCGTGATTTGTTACAGTGAGTGAGAGAGTGCAAACTGAAAAAACGAAATAGCATAAACCTTTGGTTATGGTGCTTCTGGAGATTTAATTCCATATTTAAATCACACAGACATACACACATTCATCCAAGTGTGCAGATCAGTGTAGCGGTACAGCCTGAGAGCGTGTGCTTGCACATTATTGAGCAGTAGGCCTACAGTACGCTCCGGCCGTGGTAACCGATCGCTGACTTATGTACCACTTCCGCAAGTGAATTGTCACTAATTTTAGAACAAACTAGAATGACACTTACCGCATACAAACAGCTCTGCGTTTGCTCTTGTCCTCTAGGTGGGTAGTATCCCGATGTTGAGATGATCAGCGTGCGGTCAACAGCAAGTTCAGTTTTATTCAGCCCATCGCGTTGGTTTTGGGAGGAAAAAAAAGCCAGAAGCTTTTCTTTGATGGTTTCAGGGTAGCTTTCGTCCCGATTGCAGGTACCCCAATGGCAATGCATGACCATTTCAGTGAAATATATACGCACAAACTGTATCGCACTTCGCCATTTCCTTGCTTAGTTACGGGAAAGCTTGTGGGGCCCAGCAACAGGACCGCGCTGCGGCAATTTTTTTCTATTTTCTTATTGGCTGAAAATGCGCGCACCGGTGAAGTCCATGAAGTTATTTATAGTAAACGTGTGAAATATAATCACAATAACAATGAATATTATTACATTTAAATATAAACAGTTTGTAATTTGTAACCATTAACCTCATGGAATTCCATCCAGTCTTGGGTAGCTTACTTTATTCGCCATTTCTGACTTTACTCAACGACAAATGACGTCGATGGCCTAATTGCATAAACAAAACCCGAGAGTTATTGGAGGCATTTTTTTTTAACATGACTTGGCTAATAAGTTATTCGAGTGAACGTGTGGAATATAATCACAGTAACAAATGAACATTATCAGATGAAAAAATACACAGTATGTAATTAGGTAAACCTTGACCCGATGGCCTATTTTTTAGCCGTTCTGCTTTCCCCGCTTTACAGTTTTCGTCAAAAATCGTGTATCACGGTTGATCAAAACTCTGCCTGTGAATATTCTTCGCTCTCGCACAACACTGGGGAATGTGACGCATTTTGTTTTGTGTTAAAAATAGCGCGGGAAAATCCTTCTGACATTCTGACCAATCATTGAAGTCACGTGAATCAACAACGTATTACAGACGTAGTCCTAGGCAAGTCTGTAGGGAGACTAAATAGCTTACAGTGGTCCAAATGGCAGGATGTCTGAAATCTTTCACACCGCAGTACCTGTCACTGTCTTTTGCATTGACTAGAACCATAAGTCTGCTACTATATGCATGCGAGACGTTGGCCGCACATGTAGTAACATGTTGTAACGTTAGTCGACGCGTAATGTTCGATCGCTTTAGCTTGAAGGTTCCGTAGCGACGTGAAAAAAACAAGTACAGCAGTCTTCAAATAACATAAACCAGGTCGGCATTAATGGAGTTGCGTACAAAATTCCCAAAAATACGTCATTGTCCTAGTCAAGAAGATTATAATAATAATAATAATAATAATAATAATAATAATAATAATAATAATAATAATAATAATAATAATATAACTCTTCTATAGCGCAATATCCCCACAGGGAAAGGCTCAGAGCGCTTTACATCAAGATAATCGAATTAATTGAAATTAACTAACTAAAATACCGACAACGTACAAAACGCAATCATTCATAGGTCCAATGCACACTGACACAATACTGAAATAATCATAACATTTCAAGAGCTTGATCAGATATATACATGTTGATGGGAAAACGTAGGGTTTATCATTCCCTTTCAAAGGCCAAATTGAAAAAAAAATGTTTTCAATCTAGCCCTGAAAATGGCCAAAGATGATGCATGACGAATATCATGGGGAAGACCATTCCACACTTCGGGAGCTTGGAAAGAAAAGGAGCGCTGTCCAAAGGTTTTTAATGACACTACCCCCAGGTAGTCAATATTCTGTCGTCTGTGTTGGAGCGCAATACTCTGCCCGGTGTATAGACAGGGAGACTGGAGGACAAGTATGCCGGGAGTGTCTTTATCAAAAGCCTGATAAACGAGGGAAGCAATTTTGTATTCAATTCTGAACTTCACAAAAAGCCAGTGTAACTGTTTAAGCAAGGGAGGGATGTGGTCACGCTTTGATTTTTTCAGCACAAGTCTTGCTGCGTGGTTTTGAATCTTCTGGAGGCTGTAGAGCAGATCGTTCGACATACCTGACATTACAGACTTACAGTAGTCAAGCCTTGGCAAAATCTGTGAACATGCGATTTGCTTACAGGCATCGTCAGTAAGGTACTGTCTAACAGAGCTAAGCCTCCTGAGCTCAAGTTAGCAGCAGCGGGACAGGTGAGACACAATCATGATCGTTCATGGAAAGAACATTGTCAATGTAAACGCCTAGGTTTTTCACACATTTTTTGAGAGGGATGTCCTGTCCACAAACGATCAAGGACTCATCATGGGAGACACTCACCCTGGAGCGAGTGCCTACCAGTAATGTGTACTCTCAAAAACTCTCAACAGTGGTTTATGTCTACCCGACCGTTTGTATCCGGCTCAGGTAAGAGAAGCAAAATCAACGTTTTCAAGCCACTTTTTGTAATTCATTTATTTCTCTTTTAAAGAGTAAAGTGTGTCAGACTCGTAATAATAGCCCGTGTACTGTGGTACTTACCGCGTTCAAACTCACACACCACGCTCTTTGTAACCTCGATACATGTAGTGGTCTCAAGTTGAGTATCCCCGTTTGACAAAGTGAAGTAGGTGCAGTACTCTTTATTATCAGTTGTGTGGAATTTGATTCCCCAGGAAACATTTTGCACGGTCGAGCAGTTGCTGTCATATGCAAACTTGTCTGAATCCAACACCTTGTAAAATCCAGTCCACACTTCACTAAAATTAACAAACAGTACAACGAAAACGAAAGCGATGACACAAAAGCAATCATCATCAACTTCATCGTTATCAAAAACAACTAACTAAATCATTTTGCAGACCGACACATAACTTCGGTCATGTACTGTCGTTACGCGTGTGATGGCATGTGATTTTGGACTATACAGCAAGTGTTCACGTTAACCGGAAATTCTCAGTATTTTAACGGTGTTCGAAGGCAAATACAAAAAAGAAAAAGAGGAACCGGTAGACGATACCGAGCAGAAAAGTGAATTACCGATTGCGGAGGTATTCACAATAGTCAGACTACGTTCACGCCAGACTGCCAACAACGAACGAGAGCCAAGTCACGAGGACAACATGCTCCCACCATAAGCATAAACCGAAAACCTCCAAGAGGCAAAGATCCTCATGAGCCCTCCGGAGATGGAGATGTTTGGAGTGTTGCCTATCCCTATGCATTGGTTATCCGCCTTCACTTCGCTCTCGATAGTTATTGGGAGTCGTTCGGCGTAAACGTAACCTGACTAATATATCGGCTAGAACGAGAAATGTCTGTTGCGGAGATACGGAGGTAGGGATACGGAAAATAGTTGAAGAATGCCTGAATCGTCAATGAACTGACTGATCTGCGATGTCAGAGTCGTGTGTACATGTGTCCACCCTGCCGTTGTTTATTTTTATTTTGAGGCCTGATTGAGCTTAACTTCCCCGCCCCCTCCCTTTCCGTTGTTTGATTTTCCGAGCCTTGAGCTTTAAGCCATACCGCCCCCTCCCCCCTCCCGCACCCCCCCCCCCTCCCCATCCCCGCTCCGTTCTTTGATTTTTCGAGGCCTGAACTGATACCGATTGTGTTTCGGCAAGAACGGGTTTGCCGATGGGCACTATTTGGCTCATGTACTTCTGAAAGGAAATACCCGCGATCATTGTACGGCCCGTGACTGTGAAGTCAAAAATCACAACCCGCACACATCTACACGTAGTATTGGCTAAGAGTACATTAAGTAATTATTAATATTTGTGTGTTGGGGGTGGGTGGGGGGTGATGAATAGATAAATCTGTTTTAGTATTAACCACAAACATTTAGATATAAATATGCACATTTCCAAAGCACAAGCAAGCCGATGTAGCCTGGAGACGACAGCTAGCGCGGGCACAACGATCAACGGAAAGCGATACTGAAAACTGTTGAATACTCTAATAGGCATAGACTATTCCGTATCACACACCAAAATGACTCGAT
>BTPG01000006.1:31254754-31529754 GCA_036245525.1 Semisulcospira habei
TGGGTTGGCCTCCATAACTGAACCCGAAAGTCCGCATCAGGCTTGCACGCGTTTAATTATTTATTTATTTTTAAAAATTACAAACTACAAAATTAGTATAAAACAGCATACAACTGTTTCCATATCACGAAGCGACAGCGGCACGACACAGACGTAGCTGGGCGGCAGGGTGTAACATTGCTTTTTGTGTTTCCATATGCCGGCGCGACAAAGCGAGTTCGCGCCATTGTTTTTCCAATTTGGCGTGTACTGAAAACCATGCCCCCTTCTTCAGTGCATGCGAAATCGCCTTTCATTCGCTCGACTGAGCGATACAATTTTGTCGCGCCGCTGTCACTTCAGTGTCGCCCTGCTTTCGCGTCGCGCTTATGGAAACACTTTTTTTTTAATTATTAATTTATGTTCTCGATTTTTGTCGCTGTCGCCACCGCTTTCGAGTCGCAGTCGCGCTGCGATATGGAAACCCAGCTTAAGGTGGTTGCACTGTAATTTCACATCAATTGAAAAGCTTTAGGGATGACTTCTTTAAGTTTCTTAGGTTGTCAGCATTTTAACAGACACAAGGTCTTCCCCGCCCAAGCTCTTTTAACACTCGTTATTACCGTTTAAATAACGTAAGTATACATTAATATTTTTCTGTTTGACAAAATAGTCTCTCTTGTTTGCATCCTTGAAACCAAGTGCGAGTATGGCGGGTTACAAACAGCCGCGGATTTGGATATTGAACTGAAATTGAACTGCGCTCGCGGGTTTTGATTTTACACCATCACAAAAAATGTAGCCACATGCCATAACATTTGTTCGTCAAATTCTATAAGGGACATTAGCACTGAGAAGAAAAGAAAAAAAAAAAACCAATGCAGGGGCTCAGAGAAATGGGTTTCGCACCGATGATTGAACAGCCAAGATCCGCGTTTTCGTGCTAAATGACTAGTAGGCATTTCTAATTGTGTGGGCAGACTCACAATATTTGCTATATGCAGGGCCGGACCCAGGGGGGGGGGGTTTACCTGGGTTCCGGAACCCCCCTACCAACTAAAAAAAAAAAAAAAAAAAACCCAGTGAATTTTTTTTATGCAAAGGGAGTTCCATTTTTTTTAATTGTTTTTAAAACATTGCAGTTTTTAGTCACTTTTGATCCAAGGTACAAAGAGTTATTTATAGACAATTCAACGGAAATCCATTTCAAGGGATCCGTTGAAACGTCCAAAGCGTTTTCCCGTTGAAACGACCAAGTAACCCAACCCCTAACCCTAAATTAGTAAATGCAGCCATATTTTCTTGTCCTGGCCGCAAGCCTCTTCCAGCACTTTCACCTTGATACAGCCCTAATCCCCCAAAAACGACTTTTTATAAAGATTAATTAAGACGCTAAGTTGATAATTATGATAATTCGTTGTAACGAACATCCGTTGAAACGACCATCGTTGAATCGTCCAAAAACATCGTTGAAATGGATTTCCGTTGAATCGACCAGGTACCCGAAAGAGTTGCTCTCCTTCAGTGCACGTCTTTCCGAGAAAGATCAGTGAAGAGACGTCTGACGTCATTAAGGTTTGTGGGGGGAAGTTTACACCTAGATCTATTTTCTTTGGTAACACTTCACTTTTGCTGTCTCCCCGAAAATGCCGAAACTGAAAAAAAAAAAAACAGATGCTGATGGCAGTAGGCGACTGTCATGCTGGTTTTCATCAAGCTCCATTTCAGAAGGTGGGTACATTTTAAAATCCAATTTTGTCTCATAAAAGAAATGTAGTCAGTAGAACTAAGTAAAATTGACCCATTCCGAATTCGATTTAAATGAGCACGTGGCGATGGCGCCGGTACTTCCTTCCTGTGAGTGTAGCCTACGCTGTAGGAGCTGATACTAGCTGCATATAATGAATATCATAGATATAAAACAGCCCCACTTATTAAAATACCAAAACAGGTAACAATTAAAGTAATGCATAGCCTAAAATTTATTTCACAAAGTATTATGATATATAACTTTAAAAATGTCAATTTAAAGAATAAAGATATCGGCATCAATGATCAATATTGTTTTTATATTTATAAAAAATCTTTGGACGGCAAAATAGCGTTTTCAATAACAAAACCAAGGGCTAAGTTATAAAGTATCGTTATCACTAGTGCAGCTTACTAGCTATGTATTGTGACGTAAATCTCTTCCGAGAGCAGAACAGATGGCTGACTATGGAAACCATAGCCTATCTAATAATAATAATAATAAATTTATTTCAGTTTTTGCAGGCCATCTGGCCCATATGAACACAAAATACAATTTACAACCAGAAAATACAGGAAGGTGGTTGTAAAACACACTCATATAGCATTACATCAGCGCACATAAATAAACAAAAAAACAAGAAAAGTTCAAAGCAAATCCCTCTAATTCCTTAATTTAAGGCAACCTGAAATATACATAGCAACTTTAAAAACCAGTTTATCATGTAGGTTTCCACACAGCAGCTGAACTTTAAGATCGGATGGGAATCTGTAGTAAAACAGTGGAATGTACTTTTTACGTAAAGGGGAATATTTTGGACACTCGAACAGAAAATGACACAAATCTTCAGCCTTTCCCTTTCCTTTCCTCAAACACAGAATACTGCCATTACCACCCAGAAATACTTAGAGCCAGTTACATAGGGCAGCTGAACTCTTGTGAACTCAGGCGGGCAATATGTTTACTTAGATGTAACCGTTTACCTTTAAACGGAGTATCCAGATTTGGAAAACCCATCACTAATCCAGAATGTAATTCATGTGATTGGCATAAGGCTGAAGATTTGTGTCATAGCCTATCTGACGCCACTTGTTGACAGCGTAGCCGTCAATTGTGACGGCAACATAGCCTTTCAGGGTGCGAAACCGTCATGACGACTTCGGTTTCTGGAACGACAAGAAGCCATCATGACGGCATCCCAACCACTGCCTTTTTTACATAATAAAATGGAAAATAAAACTGTGCTGAAATTTTGCCAACTGCTGAAAATCAGCAAATTTGTTAACAGTTCCTATGCCTGTGAACAGCGTGCTACAAAATAAGATTATTCACCCTTAGGCCTTTTGTTGATGAAATTTAAAATAAACTAAAAACTAGTCGGGAAAACCACTGTTTTTCTTTTTTATATTAAATTATTATTATAAAATTGTAGTAGACGTGTTAACACCTGCAGTGCATAATCATATATAATATGTTGAAAAGACGGCTCTATTTTATTCACATTTTTGTTGTTGCTTTTATGATAATTTCATTTTTTAATTTTTATGTTATGTCTTTGTTTTTTCTTTTTTTTTTTCTTTTTGTTTGTTGTTGTTGAGTAAATTGTAAAGCGCTTAGAGCTGTTTACAGGTAAGCGCTATATAAGAAAATCTTTAATAATAATAATAATAATAATTAATAATAATAATAATAATAAGAGTTGTTTTTTTCTAAACGGCAGATGGTGCAGTTCCTCGAAGGAGACAAAAATCAACCCAAAGTGAGACCACTGGCAGCTCAGTGGAGTTCGAAACAGTGACATGGGAACAAGTAAAAGCAGTGTTGTGAGTAATTTACTGCCCCCCCCCCCCCCCCTCCAAAAAAAAAAAAAATTAAATACAACCTGAAATTGATACGTGATTGAGTGTTTCAATTTAATAATTAATATTAAACAAAATGACTGGTGGGTTCCATTGGCTATCATTAGCCTGAAGAAGACTATGAGTCATAGGTAGCAAAGATTTTGTCCATCATTTGGGGGGAGGGGTCTAAAAAGAAAAGCTGTTATTTCAGATCATAAATATATTATATCTAAGCTTGACTGAAGTGTGTAAACGAATATATATATGCTTTAAATGTAATTATCTTGTTGCAGGTCTCTCTCTCCCTCCCCTCTCTCTCTCTCTCTCTCTCTCTCTCTCTCTCTCTCTCTCTCTCTCTCTCTCTCTCTGTCTATGATATCTCTATGATATCTCTCTCTCTCACAGGTACACACAATCGTTTTAGTATTTCAGACTTCTCAAAGACCCAACTTTTATTTGTATTTCAGACTCCTCCTCAAGCATTGATCAGCCTGCCGGGGGCCTGCTTTCTGAATCCTCTGCCATGCCAATGACCAACCAGCCTGATGTGAGCCTGCTTTCTGACTCCTCTTCAGATTTCTCCTCTCAGATCACCAGCAACAAAAATATCGATTTTGGTGAAGTTTTCAAGAAACACACGCGAGTCGTTTCACTGTCAAGCCGTGACAAGGAGCATCTTCTACGGCAACACTGGAGACCATCACCTGGTTTTCAGTTTCCAACAACAGTGATAAACAACAAGAACCGACAATTTCAGCATGAGTGGTTGCAAAAGTACTCCTGGCTTGTGTATTCTCCTTTCGAGGATGGGGTTTACTGCAAGTATTGCCTATTATTTGCAAAGTCTACTGAAAACCTGGACAAGTTTGTGAAGACGCCATGCAAGAACTGGAATAAAGCCTGTTATCAGATCAAAAGCACTCGTTATTACAATACCACAAAGATGCAATGGCAAATGGAGAGCAGTTTTTGACAATCATGGATAAACCAGAGCAGAGCATCGCCAGTGAAATCAATCAGAAAAATGCAGAAAACATCGCTGCAAATCGACAAATTCTGACAAGCCTCTTCAGGATTGTTGAAGTAATAATAATAATAATTACGGTATTTAGAATGCGCTTATCTTATAATAATTATAACTCTAAGCGCGCACTCACAACTCGCACACGCATGCGCACGCTTTGGACAATGACTCATGTACCACAAATAGTGAAAATACATTACGACGGTCAGCTTGGGGTGGGGAGTGTGGTGATGTAGTGCTAGAACTGTTGAAAGAGGTGAGTTTTATGGGGGGAATAGAAGGAGGAGAGAGAGTGTTTTTGACGGAGAGAGAGAGGGAGGGTGTTCCAGGTGGATGGACCGTATACTGAGAAGGAGCGGGGGCCGAAAGTGCTGAGTTTGGTGCGGGGGATAAGGAGGCGGAGAGGGTCGGAGGCGGAGCGGAGGGAGCGGGAAGGAGTGTAGGGGTGAAGTAAGTTGGAGAGATAGGTAGGAGCGTAGTTGTTCAGGGATTTGTAGCAGAGAGACAGAATCTTGTATTGGATGCGTTGGGGGATGGGGAGCCAGAGAAGGAGCTTGAGCAGGGGAGTGATGTGGTCGGATTTTGTCTTTCTGAGGACGAGGCGGGCAGCATTGTTCTGGACGCGCTGGAGAGTGAGAGTGGTGGAGTGAGGAAGGCCGGAAAGGAGAGAGTTGCAGTAGTCGATGCGAGATAAGATGAGAGAGACAGCGAGTTTGGTGGCAGCTTCGGTAGTGAGGTATTTTCTGATCTGACTGATGCGGCGGAGGTGGAAATAACATGCCTTGGCCGTGGCGGAGACGAAGCTGGTCATGGAAAGAGAGGAATCGAGGATAACGCCAAGGTTCTTGACCGAGTCAGAGAGGGAGATGGGGGTGCTGTCGAGTTGAAGGTGGAGAGAGGGAGGGAGCTGGGAAAGTTTCTGGCGAGTGTGGAAGTGTGTTGAAGACAGGGGTTAGCTCTGAGGGGCAACTGTGATGATGGCATTCCGAGTGAGAACAGAAGCAATTTCAATGCCCTTTTGAATCTGTGCATCAATGCAAGAGATGAAACTCTCCGGAAACATCTAGATACATGCGAGAAGAAGGCCACATACATTTAAAAAACTACACAAAACAGACTGATAGAGGTTCTTGGTGATCAGATCCGCAACAAGATTTTTTCAGAAATTATTGAAGCAAAACAGTTTACCGTGCTTGCTGACGAAGTCACAGACAGCTCAAACTGGGAACAACTTTCAATTATATTGAGATTCGTCGATGGAAGTCTGAAAGTTCGTGAAGAGTTCCTGGCCTTTGTCCAGTGCAGAGATACCACAGGTGAAACACTTTACAACAAGATTGTTGAGTGTCTGGGCTTGTGGGGGCTTGATTTCAACAATGTTAGAGGACAAGGTTATGACGGGGCCGCAAACATGGCAGGAAAGTTTAAAGGCGTGCAGGCACGTTTTCAAGCAAGGAACAACAAAACACTGTACTTTCACTGTGCTTCCCATAGCTTGAGTCTCTGCATTGTAAAACCATGCGGCTTGCCTGCAGTGAAGAACATGATGGGAGCACTGAGAGAACTGTCGCTGTTTGTCTCAAACTCTCCAAAGAGACAGAAAACTTGAAGATACCATCGAAGCATCTCAGCCTGACACGACAAAGACAAAGCTTGTTGATCTGTGCAGAACAAGATGGGTAGAAAAACATGAAGCACTGGATGTTTACACATCTCTCTTCCTGGTTGTTCACGACTGTTTGGGACAAATGTGTGAAGACAGTGACAATTGGGACAGTGAGACATTGACCAAGGCAACTGGCTTTCTCCACAGCTTGAGCAGCAGTGTTTTCCTCGTTGCATTAGTTGTCGTCCGCAATTGTTTGCGTTACTTAAAACCCTTGACAGTGAAGCTCCAGAAAAGAACAAAAGATGTTGTCGATGTCTACAGGGAAATCAAATCAAAGAGGTCAGTAACTGCATGTCTTCTATTAAAAGAGAAGTCAACACAGCGTTCGTTGCCTGATTTGGTGAAGTCAGCAAAATGGCAAATGCTTTGACAACTGATGTTGTTGTTCCTCGTCAAGCATCCCGACAGACTCTCCGTGACAACCAACCTGCGGCCACTTCAGAAGAATATTTCCAGATTAGCATTGCCATTCCTTTCTTGGAACACCTGTCAACCGAATTGGACTCGAGGTTCAAAAATGCTGACCTAGCAGTTGATGGTCTCTGTCTGGTGCCAAGCACTTTAATAGACAACCAGGATGGTTTCATGCAGGTTCCAGAAGGGGTGAAGACACTGGCAATGTTGTGGGAGTCTGACCTACCAGACAACGCTACCCTTGATGCAGAATACCAACGATGGGTTTGCAAATGGCGAAGTGCTGCTGAGAATGCGACAGCTATCATCCCATCCACGGCATCAGAAGCACTGAAACACTGTGACAGGGATTTTTATCCCAACCTGTTCATCATGCTAAAGAACCTTTGCACCCTGCCTGTCACTACTGCCGAGTGTGAGCGTTCAAACAGTCAGTTGCGCAACCTGAAAAAAAACTACCTGCACTCTACAATGAGGCAACAGAGACTCAATGCACTTGCTTTACTGAAAGTGCACAGAGATGCTGATATTGACTTCAAAGAGGCAGTGAACTGTTTTGCCAGAAGATACAATTCACAAATGGTACTAATGCCTAGGAACCTAGTGCAGCAAGACTGAAAGTGAAAGCAGGGCCCTGATGTTCATAAACTACAAGGTAAAGCTTTATACCGTTAACGATCAACGAAAAGTAGTGAATAATAATAGTGTACAAAACATCTCTGTTGATAAATAAATGTTTGTGTGTGTGTGTGTGCGGGGGGGGGGGGGGGGTTAAGGGAGGGGCAGGGGATAATTTTTGTACCCCGGAGTTTGTCAGTTCGATTGTTCAAAAAGCTCAAAGTCCCCAGACCATCACAAATGGCTTTTTCAAGGTTCAGATTGCACCAGATTGCACCATTCTGCATCCTTGAAGAAAAAAAATTCCGGGGGTGGGGGGGGGGGGGGGGGGGGGGGCGGGCATGCCCCCGGACCCCCCTAGAAGGCTCGGCGCTTCGCGCCTTCGCTTTATACTGAATCTGTAACCCACCCACCCACCCACCCACCCTCGACTTTTCCCAGGTCCGGCCCTGTATATGTATCTTGAAACTGTACTGGGATGATAATATTGCATTATAATTCGTTAATTTACATCGTAATTTCGTGAAATAATTGTAAAATCAGTATATGGATATACGCCCGTGCTAGCATTTTCATACATAATGTAATAGTGAGCCAGTTTCGCCATCCTAAGCTATCAAGCACGCCGAAATAATGGAAATTAACTGGCCCTTCCAAATCTGTGGCTGTCTGTAACTTTCAAACATGCGCTTGATTTCACGGGTTCAGACAAGAGGGACTATTTTGCTTGGGCTGGGTAGGCATTGTGTCTAGTGAAGGGCTGGAACCCTAGGGAACTTAAAGAAGTAATTCCTAAAGTTTTTTAGATTTAGACCGTTTTCGAATTTGGAGCATGTATTTCCGTTCAAACCTTTCGGATTTCGGAGGAAATAGAAATGCGAATGCATACTTACGTACTTTAAACGGTAATAACGAATGTTTGGAAAGTTTGGGCAGGGAAGGTATTGTGTCAAGTGAAGGGCTAGGACCCTAGGGAACTTAAAGAAGTCAATCCTAAAGCTTTTTCGTGGATTTGAAATCACAGGGCATCTACGTGCTATCACCTTAATAGACCGTTTCAGAATTTAGAGCCTGTAATTCCGTTCAAACCTTTCCGATTTTGGAGGAAATAGAAAACGCGAAAGATAATTATAAGAAACAAATGTGAACAGACGAGAGAAAGAAACGTGACGTTGCGCTTATTGGCTATGTGTTCAATGTTATCTATAGTGGGTACGTTAATCAAGCTGGGAGAGCACAGCTGGAGAAAGTCTCCAAGCAATCCATGTTGCTCCACTGTGTATGTAGTGTCTTCGACGATGTTGAGGGGAAGATTTGGATTCAGAGTTAGAAAACTTTATTATCGCGTGCAAAGACGAGACAAGAAAAAGGACATTTGTTTTCAATCCGAGGTACAAATATAATTTTCTGATTTTCCGGCAGTCACTGGACGTTTCACACGCAGTTGCACCCTTCCCCATTCACACACTCAGTTGTGGACACAACTCACAGTTTTGGGATGCTTCAGTCCTCACTTAACTCATTCAGCCCCGACGCACCACAGCAAGACTTGGATCGAGTGTGATAGTTCAAGGGTGGTGCCGGAATAGCTTGGCGCCCGTAGGCGCCAAGATATTCTAGCACCACCCTTGAACTATCATGCTCGATCTGCCTCTAGATTTGTAATACAGTCCTTCAGATTGCAACTTCCAAAGTTGGGGATTTCGGCCCTGGAGCAGAATGTGTTAAATACCCTTGTGCACGTAGCCACCGGTAATGCTTACAGTGAGTGCGTATGTACTGTCTACAATACCGGAGGCTGCACGCAGCGCAAGGGGTTAAAGCCTACCTTCTGTCTGATTGCTCGTTGTCGGTCCGTCTGGACACACAACCGGAGGTAAGGCCGTGCCGTTTGCGTCTGTTATGTTTGTGTCATCTGAGAGAAAAAGTGGTTTCATCAAAAAAGAAAATGAATTTAAAAAAAAAGAAGCAAAATCCGTATGGCTGACGTGTATAACTAATCCACAGAATTAATCTGACTTTGTGAACTTAACCTTTCCGAAAGGTCACAGAAATGCACGTCTTTAGCTGTCCTAACATAAGGCTTTTGTACCATGGAAATCATGTTTCTCAAAATGTCTGCATTTTTCACATCTTGTATTTATCACCCTTCTGTGACCCTTGACCTTGCGAAGGGTCAACTAAATGAATATGTAATATGAATGAATAATTTGAAAATAGTACATGAAAATGTTTTTGTGGTCAATATGTCTACTTGACTATTTTATCCTTGTGACCTTAACTTTGAGAGGTCATTAAAATTAGTATGTTTAGAAAACACTAGTCACAAAGTATCCTTGGGCCAAGTTTGATGACAGTGGCTGTAATAATAATAATAATAATAATAATAATAATAATAATAATAATAATAATAATAATAATAATAATAATAATAATAATAATAATAATGATGATGATGATGATGATGATGATGAATAATAATTATTATTATATTACTATTATTATTATAAATACAGGAATATGTGTTTAGGTGGGGAGTGGGGGTGGGGGGAGGGGTGGGGGGAGCAGAGGGGAGGAGAGGGATCTGAGAGAGAGAGAGAGAGAGAGAGAGAGAGAGAGAGAGAGAGAGAGAGAGAGAGAAAGAGAGAGAGAGAGAGAGAGAGAGAGAGAGAGAGAGAGAGAGAAATGAAATGAAATGAAATGAAATGAAACTTTATTTTCCAAGGATAAAAGAATAGGTGCGCAGACCTTTTTTCATTCTTGTCCTTGCTACAAACTACATAAAAACACACACGCACGCACGCACGCACACACACACACACACACACACACACACACACACACACACACACACACACACACACACACGCACACGCGCACACACACACACACACACACACACACACACACACACACACACACACACACACACGCACGCCGGCACACACACGCGCTTGCACACACTCACCCACACACGCGCGCACGCACACACACGGAAGTACGTAAATCAGTCAGGAGAGAGAGAGAGAGAGAGAGAGAGAGAGAGAGAGAGAGAGAGAATGGGAGAGGGAATACGGGCCTGACGAACTCTGTACTGAGAAGAGAGACCACAACCCCAATACTCAATCACGCATGCCAATCACAAGAAGCGATGCACGGTGTTTTCAATCTTCAAAGATTTTCATCCTTCAAAGCAGCCATCGCGTAAAACCGCGAAACGAACAACTCGGTACACGTTTTGCCACATAATACCAACCTTGTCCGCCGACCAGAACCGAAAGTTAAGTTATTAATTTAAAAAACAAAAAACAACCAATAATCGTTTTTGGAAAAGTTCATTTCTTGGGTTGACCCGAGGACCGGAAATAAACGTCATGCTAATTACTGTTATACAACTATCTGACAGCATGGTCTTTTTCACAGCATTCTGGCAGAAGGATTAGTCTTGTACTCTTGCATGGTTGAGGGCATCTTCGCGTAATCCCGGGGAAAAGGGCTTCGTTTATTATTGTATCGAATGAGAGTGGTGACTGTGCGGAGGCGCAGCGGTTGTCTCGCATCATACAGAGCTCGCCAGGTCGCAGGGGGTGAGGGCCAATGGAAGGGGTGGGTGGGAGGGGTAGACGATCAAGATATTCACATATACAGTACTGTATGAACCTAGATTCATTCAGGTTCTTGTCTGTAATTGTGGACCTAACTGCTTAACGCCGTAATGTCCAAATCACAGACTCTCAAGCAAATATCAATCAAGTACATGCCTTTACTACAACCTTTATCTACACTCCTTGTACATGGCCCGCCAGTATCGCCAGCCCAAATTTCCCTCGGGGATAACTTTATAAAGTAGTATTGTATTGATTGACCGCACTGAGATGATCATAATCGCCTTTACAGCGTTAACTCATTCAAGATAAACTACATCCGGATAAGGGGCGTATCCGCATGCAGTTTGTCTCGAATGAGTTAAAGCCTAACGACTGTCTTGTTTACAGTATTGTTTACAGTACCCGTGGCTGCATGCACAAAGGAAGGTAATCTTACAAGTGAAGCATGTCCGCGCCATAAGAGTTGTTCCACTGTGGTTCGTCGTCCTGTTGTCTGAGGCACCAAGCAAACGGCATCCCAGGTAGAGGCTGCACGAGGTCCTCTCCGCGTCCCAAATGGCCGCCACGCACTCCTCAACACCCACACGGAGTTCCAGACACAGTTCCTGACACGTGGTCTCGTTATGAATGCTAGGTGAAGTCACATCCGGCGCCGACACCATAGTGACGTTAGGATGATCAAGGAAGGAGCAGTTGCCTGAGATATGAAAAAAATTAAACATAAATAAATGAACAAATAAATAAATAAATAATAAAATTTATCTACAAGCTGAGCTACCTCGACTGTACAAAGTAAGATACAATACGATTGTTTGTGAGAAGATTTTATAAGATACCAGCTGATATCAAACTGAAATTATAGATACGATTAGGTACGTTAACATCAAATAAGACCATATCTCATTAAGCAAAATGTCATCGAGGATGTACGGTTGGCCTGCGTAGGGCTGGGCGCGGCACATCTGCGGTCAACATCGGCCCGAGGGCCTCTAATTTTGCAAAGAGGGACAAGATCAGATCAGATGAAATCGCACAAGACATGACAAGACAAAACCAGGTGAAACCAGACGAGACTAGACTAACCATGATCAGACACTCTTCCCCCCTCCCCCCACCACCTCCCACCCCAAGGGCCACCCTTCCGCATCCATTTCCAATCCTCTTTAACAAATTAAAACACAAACACACACACACACACACACACACACACACACACACACACACACACACACACACACACACACACACACACACACACTTGTATTTTTCCTGAAAGTAACTAAATAGTAGACATACCTTTGTTGGATTCGCACACCACGGCATACTTGCTATAAATGGACATGGCAAAAGAACAAAATTAGAAGAAATCTAATTTTGCAAGCACGATGAGGAAAGGACATAGAATAAGCACCACTGACACGTTTTCACAAGTCCCAACTCTGATATCTGTTGGAAAGCAGTTAACTCCTTCTCTGCCAAAGGACGCACATTTACTTTCTTTGTTCGTTCAAAGACAAAAACCACAACCGTCCAAGGAACATGGCTGAAAACTGGTCTCATCAAGAAGCATAGATCTTCATGAGCCTCCGCGATAGCGGGGGCTCATGAGGGTCTATGCCTCTTGCAGATGGTAGATGTAAATTGTTCATTTTTCCTCTTCAGTGATGACACAACGGCGGAAAGGTGAGCTTCAGTCAGTACATGTCTTTAAGGTGGGGCGTTATAGTGAAAGTAATAAATGAGGGTTTATGTGGAGGTATGCTTCATTGCATACTATTAAAACCATTAATTGTTACCCCGGGCGCCAGAATTTACCGACATGCTCATTAGGCAAGTATACTCACACTTTCTCTCAAAGATGTGTATCATAACGCTATTACCAAGGAGGTTATTACAGGAAAGCCTGATTCACGGGCACAGCAAACGCACAATACATGTACAACATATTGCCATGAGAAAGCTGTGTATACAATGCATTTATGTAAAGAAATACATTGTAACGTAATAGCATCGTCATCAACATAATTATATTGCGAGATTACTGAAGAAACCTGGGATACATATTTTATATTTGTATAGTTTGTTTCACTCCAAGATTTATTAGCGTCACGCCATTATTGACGTCAAATTATCCGTTTGATAAAATGTGTCCTTGGAGAGTAACACTGAATATTGAAATGCAAGCTTATAGTTTCATATTGAGTAGAGAACATTCATTGATAAAATATGTAATAAAACATTAACTTAAAAAAAATATTATATAGCAAGTTGTGTACTTGTTTGTATGTCTATTTTTAACCCATTCAGCCCTGACGCACTACAGCAGGAGATGGGTCGACCATGATAATTCAAGGGTAGTGCCAGATTAGCGTGGCGCCTGTCGGCGCCAAGCTAATCTGGCACTACCCTTGAATTATCAGGGTCGATCCATCTCTTGCAACAGGTGCATAGTCGTTAGATAACGTCTCCAAAATTTGGGAAATACGTGCGTCGGGCTGAATGAGTTAAACAGAGTTTGAATCCGAAGTATTAATAAATTGTGTTGTAACTCTCTTTTTCCGTTGGGACCTGCTCTGCATTTTACACCCTTAACAATCACCTTTCTGGTCTGGATTTCATATTGATTAGGATCCACATTTCAGTCAATGGTTCAGTGAGGGGAAAAAGAACATGTCTCGACTGAATTAACTCTTTCAAAAGCACCCCGCATCATAGCAGCGAAAGTGTCATATAGTGTTGCTGGCGGCAACGCTATACGACACTTCTGCAGCTATTGATGCGGGGCGATTTAAATGAGTTAGCCTTCAAGCTTGCAGTCGGACTAGGATTATCAGGAGACCGCGTTACCTGTCAGTGCGGCTGCAGCTTGTCCTTTCCCAGGAGAATTTCTCACGGTCCAGGCGCGCACAGCGGTCATCTTGATTGTTGTTGGCACCCCAGAAGGTCAGGTCATCCGGTTGTACAGCACGGTCATTCTCCCATCTGTTGGGCCGTACCTTTACTGCCGGGCTGTGCAGCCCGATCCAGATGTCCGTACTGAAAACGAATGGAAGGTCACGGGCTGATCGTGGGGAGAGGTTTCCATGGGTCCCTTCTCCCCAAGAGTGAGAACAATGAACAATGAACCTTTATTTTATAACGGTAAAAGTATTCGGTAACAGGACCAATTTTCAAACTTGCCGTTACTACCATTAAGCTAAGAACTACCATTGAACACTATCACAAACAAAACAACAGTTTGACACAAAAGTAAATAAAAGCACACAGGCACACACACACTCTCTACATTAAACACATACATTCTACACCACATACATACACACAGACACACACGCACATACTGCAACACACGCAAACACATACACACCAACGCACACACACTACACAACACTATACACACACTCGCACGACACCCCCCCCCCCCCCTCTCCCCCAGGGCAACAGTGAGGTGCAATTTTCATTGAAAAAAAAATACAGTTCACAGTCATACAACGCACATAACAAATATTAAAAAATATACATGCATGTCAAAACAGGAAAATTGAAAGAAATACAGAATGAAGCATAACGACAAATGAAACTATATACATGTATACCACACAGTTATGACTATGCACACATACGCACAAACACAAACATGTATACTCACGCGCGCACTCACACATACACATGCACACACACACATACACACACACACGCACATGCATACACACAAATGCATACACACAGACACACACACACACACACGCGCGCGCGCACTTACACACACACACACACACACACACACACACACACACACGCACACACACACTTATGTAAATGAAAAGAACATGCACGCAAAGAACCGATCGAAACACCTAAAGTTCAAAAGGCGGGAAATCAAAATGCACATAATAGACCAGCCACACACAAAAAAATCAAATTAATTTTTTTTTTAACACAAACTTTCTATCGACGTCCCCACATTCTACCCCCTTCCCTTCCCTCTCCCCACGATAACTAGTACTTGCACAAACTGTTTGTCTCCCTCGACTTCGCTGATCAACAATAGTCACTCGAGTGAGACAGCAGGTGAGGTACGTCACTGCATGAAGTCATAGCTAAGTATAGCACACACAAAATAAAGCAGATGCACGATTCACAGCGCACTCACATACGCTCGCACTCACGCAACCACGAAAACACGTGCACAGACGTAGTGACAAACAGAATGTTGCCACTCGCCTAGAGCAGTGTACAGCGTTAAATGCAGTCCAAAGACTGATCACAAAGCTGAGAACGTTGAGCCAGTGCATGCGCTAAGGCACCGACATGACCAACGATGTCTTATAAACATGACTTGAGGTGCTTGAAGAGGCTAATCTTGAAGGACGACAGCGTTTGCGCACATCTTATGTTAAGAGAGAGAGAGAGAGAGAGAGAGAGAGAGAGAGAGAGAGAGAGAGAGAGAGAGAGAGAGAGAGATGATGATGATGATGATGATGAAACGTTTTTATTCAGGATAAAAAGTTTTAGGCATAGCAATGCCTATCTTCCAAACTGTCCTGCTACTCTACACATATAAAAATACATCAGACGATACATCAAAAGATAAAACATATGTAAGTAAAAAGACCCATCCCCCCCCCCCCACCCCCCACCACCACTCAGAGGGAAAAAAATAGAAATAAAAAATTTAAAAAATATATAATTATATACACAGGTATGAACCTGACATGTTAATGCAGACAGTCGAGCTATTACATAATCTGCAGCAACAGTAGAAGAGTATTAGGTAATAGGAAACTTGTCACTAACTATATGAATAGTAGCATAAGGGAGCCGAACATACTATTACTTCTGAAGTAAATATTTATAGAGGCGATCTTTGAAGACGCTAATCTTACAAATTGATTTCAGGTGTGGAGGTAACATATTCCACGCTTTAGCGCCTGAAAAAGACAGACTGGTTTTACAGATGTCTAATCTAATTTTTGGAAGATGGATCGAACTATTTCTCGTGTTTTTCCTATTATTGTCGGGAAATAGAGTTTTTAGATAGGGTGGGGCTTTTCCGTGCATGATCTTGTGCAGTAGAACACAGCGATTAAATTCAAACTGTTTCTTCAATGTTAGTAACTTGAGAGATTTTTATTTTTCATCAGTCGAAGTAGGACCGGGAAGTATTAATTTAATGCCCCGACGATACAAGGAATTAACTTTTTTCATGTGAACTTCGCTGCATCCATCCCAGACGGTAGAACTGTAGTCACAATGCGTTTTGATATGCGCATGGAAAAAGAGTTTACGGATATCAGTATTAACTATATGGCGTAGTTTTGATAACAGGAACAGATTTTTGGAGATTGTTTTGCATATTGAGTCAGTATGCGGCTCCCAGCTTAATTGGTTGTCCACTATAACGCCTAATAAGCGATGCCTAGTTACTTGTTCAACAAGCTGTCTATCTAAGGAGAGTGTTAAAGGTGGTAGGCCATGCTGGTGATTCTGACGTGTAGTAACTAACATGCTCTTTGTCTTTGGAATACTAATAATCATGTGATTATCACTGCACCAGCCTGCTACTTCATCAAGACTTTGTTAGAGTACCTTATTAATGGTTGCGATATCTTTATCAGATGTGTGTATGGTCGTGTCATCTGCGAACAGATCGCAGTTTGCGTCTAAATGAGATATGCACAGTGGCAGATCATTAATAAATAGATTAAATAATAAGGGCCCTAGAATAGACCCCTGTGGAACACCGCAAGTTACTAAACCATCAGAGGAATATTTGCCATTTAGCAGTACTTTCTGTGTTCTGTCCTTGAGATAGGAAGATATAAAGGAGACAGTATTTGAGTCAATGTGATAGAATGGTAGTTTTTTTTTTAGTAGGATAGAGTGGTTGACAAGATCAAAAGCTTTTTCAGGTCAAGAAAGATTGTACCTGATACTTTACTGTCATTTATGGCAGAGAGCCATTTATCAATTAAATGACTGAGGGCAGTTTGGCACGAATGTATAGGTTGAAATCCTGATTGTGCGGCAGTTATCAGATGGTTTTGCTCCAGAAAGTTTAGAAGATGAGTATGGATATGTTTCTCGAGCGGTTTTGAAATACAGGATAATATGGAAATGGGCCTGTACTCGTTTAGGTTGCATAAATCTTTGCTTTTGGGAAGCGGGATTACCTTCGCTTTTTTCAGCTCGTCGGGAAAAACGTTATGTCTGATCGATAAATTATAAATAAAGGTCAGGGATTCGACGACGTAGGGCAGAGATAGTTTTAAAATTTGACTATTAATACCATCTGGACCGCAAGACGATTTGTTCTTTAAACTGGAAATAGATTTGCCTACATCTAGGACAGTCATAAGCGGTACTAAAAATGGGCCGCAGGCTCTCTGTTGACTATGGTGACGTAGTTGATGAGAGCAAGTGTATTTTAACGCATCAGCTGTAAGATCGGGCGGAATATTAGGCGATCGTTTACTGTTACCTTTGGTGAAATTGTTTATTACTTGCCAGACTGAACGGATGTCTTTGCCGTCGGCAATAACTTGTTCTGTATTTTGCCTCTGTGCTTTACGAACTAGAGATTTGACATGGTTTCGCTGCTTCTTGTATTCAGTAAATTTCTTGTCTCGTTTTAATTCATCTCTTACTTCCATTGCTTGTTTTATCTCACCAGAGAGCCATTTTGGCATAACAGGATATTTGACGCGTTTGATGCGCTTAGGCGCGTGTCTATCCAGAACGGCGAGAAACAGCTCGTACCAGCGTGACAGGGCATCGTTAGGGTTTTTGCAGTTTTGTATATCATAAAATGGTACTAAAGATAGGTCATATAAAAATGCAGTTTGGTCGAATTTTTTAAAACATTTATACATTATGGTAGTGTGTCCTTTGATTGACTGTTTAGCTAACCTAACAGACAACGTAAAACAAACAGGAAAGTGATCACTAATGGAGATGTTATGTACGCTAACATTTTTTACAACGCTGACATTTGTGCTATATACATGGTCTATCAGCGTTGAAGATGAGGAAGTCACTCTAGTAGGTGACTGGACAAGCTGTTTCAACCCTAAAAAATTCAACATGGATCTCCACGAAGTGTGTCCTTGCTTTTGCAAGTCTATGTTGAAGTCTCCCAAAATATGTACATCACCTTTGGACCCCCGAACCACATCCATAAGAAAGAGAGAGAGAGAGAGAGAGAGAGAGAGAGAGAGAGAGAGAGAGAGAGAGAGAGAGAGAGAGAGAGAGAGAGAGAGAGAGAGAGAGAGAGAGAGAGAGAGAGAGAGAGAGAGAGAGAGAGAGAGAGAGAGAGAGAGAGAGAGAGAGAGAGAGAGAGAGAGAACTGGACTGAACTGAACTGAACTGAACTAAAACTTTATTTTGTAAGGATGAAGACAGTCGGCACGCAGGCCTTTTTACACGTCTGTCCTTAATAACATTTTAAATATAACATCAGAAGAGGTAACAAGACAAAGAAAGTTAAATATAAAAATAGAGTACTACTACTACTACTACTACTACTCAGTAATAAAATTAAAAAAAAAACTAAGACACACAGCCACAAAGTCAATCAGATGTATGGCAGCACAAGGGTAACGCATGATGCCTGTTACTCCGAATTTATCATTCATCTAACAACAGTCTGTCCATTGCAAATCTACCTAGGGGCGAGTTTATCCAGAACAAATTTGCGATGCTGCAATTCCAATACATCATATAAGTGGAGTGTTCGTACACTATCATTTCTGGACAGGCGTCGCGGCTGACACTTCTGCAACTGATTGATCCATAGTCGCCGAGCGCGGAACGCGCTTGGTGACTATGGCTCAAACAGCTGCAGAAGTGTCAGCCGCTCGGTCTGTCTAGAAATGATAGTGTACGAACACTCTACTTCTATGTTTTATAAAACCTTTCACAACCGCAGAATAGCGATGTAGGTTGAAGCCTTCTTTTGAACAGGAGCGAAGCGTTATTCTCGTAAAAAGTACACAATAACTCCAACTCAACAGTTGAATCATCAAATACATTTCGTAACAAATGTCCACAATGAAAATGTGAGGTATTTCCCTTGTTACAAACTGCTCGCGTTTTGTGGTATTTAAGTGTGTAAACCCCTGACGTATTCTGTGCGATCTAAACTTTTTTTTTTTTTTTACGAGAGAATGAATATATTTTAGGATTTGCGTGGCCTTTGTACGTGTAGGAAGTGAGCTTTAGCCATGTGGAATGTGTTGTTTTTTTGGCGAACAATCACACACTCTAGTTTGCGAACTTGCTACAGGTGCACCATGATATCCCAGAAAGCTTAATGCGGTAAGACTATGCCATATGATGTGGGGGTGTTTCCTATGTAAAAGTGACCTTAGAAGGTTCTGTTAATATCTAGACGTTAACCTACTCAGAGTGAATCAACATTGTCCAACCTCCACCAAGCATGATTATACACAGGCCTGAATCCATCCAATTGAAACGTTTGGGTGGAATAGCCACAGCACAAAATCTAAACTAGTTACATTCACGCCTGAGTGGTTAAGTTTGGGCAGATTTTCGCTGGCTAGATTTGTGTAGTTGGGTAGATTTACGCCTACATTTTAGCGATATTGATCCCTTCAGCATTAGTGTACCTGTGTGCAAGAATGCCACTGCTTATATAGTTTTCATAATTTTCCAGCAGAAATCAAAGTGGTCGTGTGTAATAAATAGCTCAACTGATATAACAGGAAATAAAACACTCGTGGATTCAATAATTTCCATAGCCAACTCGCCGTAGGCTCGCTGGCTACGGCAAAACATGAATCCACTCGTGTTTTCCTTTCTGTTTTATATCGGCTAAGCACTGTGTCCCTGCTTGGTTTTGCCCGCCTTTTTGCGTTTGTCAAAGAAAGCCTTAAAAAAGAAAACATGACCAACATAACAAGAAAAGACTGGAAATTGTCAGTGTAGCTGCCATATTGACTGGACCAAATGAATGTGTATGGGATTTTCATCTCCGTAACTGTCAATTTAACATGAAAGAATGACGTGAAAATGATATAGTCAATGTCGCTCACAAGAAGGTCGACTATAACAAAAGTCGGATATACAACGCTTTCGGGAATCTCCCGGCCAAACTCGTTCTTTGTATTTGCAAAATTATCCCATTCAGCCCTGACGAACTACAGCAGGAGATGGGTTAACCATGATAATTCAAGGGTAGTGCCAGATTAGCTTGGCGCCTGTCGGCGCCAAGCTAATCTGGCACTGCTCTTGAATTTTCATGGTTGATCCATCTCCTGCAACTGGTGCATAGTCATTAGATGACACCTCCAAAATCTGGGAAATACGGCCATCGGGCTGAATAAGTTAAGTTGCTTATAACAAGGTAGGATATTATAAAGCTTGGTTATAACAAATGTTTTTTTTGTCGGTCATCGTGTTGCTGTCGACTTCGCTGTTAACAAAGTAAACGGGACAATGCTCTGATTTCACAAAATTTGAACTTTTTTTGGGTCCATTTCGAACTTGACGTGTATTCAGGAACTGCATGCTATTTTGTACATTTCGTCATCCTCTCGTGTATAACAAAACTAATGATAATAATAATAACAATGATGATGATGATGATGATGATTAATAATAATAATAATTATGTTATTATTATTATTATCATCATATTCATGATCATTATCATCATCATTACGTTTGGTTTGTATGTTTATATCTTCAGTTCATATTTGTGTTGGTCTGCAATTGACGGCGTTACTTTGTATGTGCTAGTCTGAGATTTTGGTCCTTACGGCCTGGGGCCACAATGTCAGTCCATACCAAGGTCACATACCAGCACATACATATGTATACGTACCTCAAACTATTGTTGAAAGCCTCCCGCATTCCGTCCATGGCCAGATGTGTATTCAAAACCGGCAGATGCGCGCCACGCTCGGCACAAAAGCTGGACGCATCGTTCCACGTCAGTGTCCAGTCAGTATTGTTGGAGGTGCGGTAACGGGTCCAGTGTACTGCTTTTGTCACTGTTGAAATAATTATGATAGTAATAATATAAATAAAATCAATGATGGTAATAATAATAATAACAATAATAGAGATGATGATGATGATGATGATAATAATAATAACAACAATCACACAATGTTACCTGTAAATCAATACTTTAGTCTGTCTTCTTTCAGATTCTTTACATTTTTTTCTCATTGGCCTATCTCTATACGCCTTTTCCCCCTGGTCGCCCGTTCTCAAGGCAACTGGAGTCTCCTTATCACGTTACCAAGGTAACATGTGATATGTAGACTCAACTTATCACATGTTACGATGACATCGACTCGCTGAGCAAAAAGTTTACCGAAAATACGTCACTGGTCAATAACATTGATAAATTAACTATTTAGGAGGGGGGGAAGGGGGGGGGTTACAAAGCAAAAGAAACTGTATGCAGGTGTTATGTGATACCTATGGTATCAATTTTATACAAAACATATCTCAAATAAATTCAACAAGTTAAATAATTTCAACGATAGAAAATTCCAACCGAAGGTCCTACGTAAGCTGTACAGGTCGTTTGATGTCGGAACGCAGAAGGTTTTTCGTCAATATCTTCGTAAAGAACCACTTTTCTGTACCAATCTTAGAACAAAATATCATTTAGTGACAGTTGACCTTAAGCATGTTCTTTGAATTAAACGAACTTTAGTTCGCGAACTCTGACGAACTACAGTTCACGATCTCGGACCAACCAGGTTGGTTCTTAATTGGACGATCTAAAGATACGGCGAACCTAGTTCGAAGTAGTTCACGAACCTCGGCAAACCATAGTTCGCTGTCGGAAAAGGTTCGCTCAACGTGTTGAGCAAACAAAGGCGAGCCTTTTCTCTGATTGGTCAAAACGTTTACCCTCTTTTACGTTGGAGATAAGAAGACAGTCACCGATACAAACAAATATGGCGGACGGCGAGTTTCACTCGTGTGAAGAACAAGACCTATTTTTATTGATTTGTGGGAGGCGCAACGCTGTTTGTGGGGTCGCTACTGCAAGGAGTACAAAAACAAACATCGTTCAAATCGCGAAGCGGCATAGCGGCAGCCATTTTGAACAACTTCGCCGTTCAGGTCCGCTCGGGATGGCGGCGGAGCGGTTGGGGGGGGGGGGGGGGGGAAGGGAGGGAGAAGGAGGGAGGGGGAGGGATGGGGGGGGGGGGTCAATGTCAAAAGAGGGTTGGTTATTTGTGAAGAGATTAACAACGGTTTGAGTGATGGTTTGACACAAACATTTTTTTCTCATTTTATATCGTACAAGTATGATGAAAAAAAAAAGAAAGAAAAGAGAAGCGTTCTTTATCCAGTGTTGCCAAGTTCTATTGTTCCACATACATTTTAAAAAGCCATCAACCACCCTGCATGAAAGAATGAATGAATGAATGAATGAATGAATGAATGAATGAATGAATGAATGAATAAATGAATGAATGAATGAATGAGTTATTTTATCTAGATGTACAGCGCTCTGAGCCTTTCTTGTGGAGATATTGCGCTATAGAAGAGTTATATTATTATTATTATTATTATTATTATTATTATTATTATTATTATTATTATTAATATTATTATACATGCATGCATAAATGAATGAGTATATATACACAAAATAATAAATATATAAACAAAATAAATAAATAAATCCAAACAAAGAAAAACAAACACTTAGAAAAAACAATTACAGCCTAATGTATCACAATTTGTGTGTTTAAACTCAATGGACATATAAATACAGACCAAAATAAACCCAGCAACAATTAACTACTTATCTTCTTTCTCGAGATGATCACCAAAGAAAGATAAGTAGTGAATTGTTCTCTTATCTGTATGTCCATTTTCTAAAAGGGTTTTAACCTTAAACAAATTAATAAACTGTGTTGTAATTGTAATCGCTAAGCCTGATTTTTTTCTTTTTGGCATTTTCTTATATTTTACACTCTTGGAAAACGTCGTTTTAGTCTAAATGAGGAGATAAAGAGGTCCATCCATCCATCCATCCATCCATCCATCCATCCATCCATCCGTCCATCCGTCCGTCCGTCCGTCCGTCCATCTATCCATCATCTACACACACACGTGCGCGCATATAATTATGCTTACCTTGAGCATCTGCCCCAGTCTGAGTCAAGCAAATCGCAAACAGGAGAATCGGGACCACTGACATTCCTTTCACATTGACCACCCTCGACAATAGATGCTTCCTTCTTCCACCCCTCACACTCCCTTCGCCGTACTCCATACTTTTTTAACTGCCACTCATACTTCCCTTCACTTATAGTCTACCATTCCTATCAGTGCTCACCGGTCAACAGTAGGCGTATGATAAGATTGTAGTTACAACTTTATGAACAGCTTCGATGGGCGGTTGCTTCTCTTCTGCGTCTGTCGCGATTACGCTCACGTGCATAAAACAGACTCACATACACACAGTGGTAGCCTTAAACCCGAATATCACCCTCAGTTTGAGAGGCTGATGTCGGCCAGCAAGAGACATAGATTTACACGAGCCCCTGCAGTACTGTGTTGGTGCAGTCACAGGGGCTCATGTCAATCTATGTCTCTTGATGGTGGAATGGCCTCTGTGATGGTCTACCCTGGCAGAACTCCTCAATCACACGATGTTAATGGAGCTGATCGCTGCCAGAATCACGCCTAGATCTCATCAACCCGTGCAATTTCAGGGAATCATGGAAAACGATGTCTCTTGCAGATGGAAGGGTCTATGCAATGCATATATAACAGCCAGTGGGTCTGGTTCCACGTGCATTGTCCATGTCTGTAATTTAATAATATTAGTTATTATCACGTGCAAGCACGGCCTGGGATTGTTCAAAGGATAATTTTACTGATTTTTTAATTAATTTTCTTATTTGTTTATTTATTTATGTATTTATTTTGCCGGAAAGGGCGAGGAGAGGTGGAGATGGAAGTAGGATTGAAAGGACGGGATGCTGAATGGGGGGCATTTTGATAACGCATATTGTGGAATTTGTCAATCGTCCACGAAGCGATGTCAGGTAATTTTGTAATATACCAGTTATCTCACGTTATCTTCAATAAATAATATGAGATGTAAGCTACATATATATTTATCTTTCTAGATCTAGTGAGCGATGCTGTCACAAAAAGGGCAGCTGATGTCCTGATGACACAATGCAAGCTTACCAGCCTGGAATTCCATGGCATTAGCACAGCAAGAGCATTCTCAGAATTGAAATGAAAAATTACGTCCCTTGGAGATAATCTGATTCATTGAGTGTATTTTTGACTTTGGGCGGCGCCATTCTTTGAATGTAAAGAATATATATATAATGGGTAGACCATCGAAACCGATGATGTCGTCATTGTGCATGACTTCTATTTGTGGCTGCGGGTATAGCTGGCCAAGCCAATCCTGGAGCCACACCTGCCAGGGCAATGGGGGCACTGGAACGTAGCTGTGGGGAGAGTCGACGCTGTCTTTCTGCGAGCTCTGGCACTGGTGATCCGTTCGCGGCCGATTGTGTTCAAAGAGCGTGCAGGCTTTCCTGGTGGCGGCACGCCAGCCAGATCTGTCTTGTGCTTGTGCTTCAAGTTCCTTTACCGGGAAGACGCAGTACTTGAGGCTGTCTCTTATGCAGTCTTTGAAGCGTTTCTTTGGCCGTCCTTGCTTCCTGTGGCCTTTTGAGAGTGCACCATACAGGAGTTGGCGTGGCATACGAGAATCATCCATGCGTATGACATGACCTGTCCAGCGAAGTTGTGTCTTTAAGATCAAGGCTTCAACACTCACTAAGCCAGCATTGTCCAGGACTTCCAGGTTTGTCACCTTGTCTTGCCATTTGATGCCCATGAGTGAGCGCAGGGATCTCATGTGGAAACGTTCAAGCTGCTTGAGGTGCTTTCTGTACAGCGTCCATGACTCACAGCCGTAGAGGAGGCTGGGGAGAACTACTGCCTTGTAGACTTTGATCTTGGTGGAGAGCTTGACGTTGTTATTCAACACACGAGTGCGCAGACGACCCAGGGCTTGGCTGGCTTTGCTGATGCGAGCTGCGATTTCCTTGTCGATAGTACCGTCAGAAGAGATGATGCTCCCCAGGTACCTGAACTGGTCGACAGTCTTCAGCTCGGTGCCTTCGATATACACTTTGGGTGGGTGGGGGAGGGGGGGGGGGCTCTTGTGCTTGGGGCTGGTTGGTGCAGGACCTCGGTCTTGTTGAGACTGATGGTGAGGCCAAACAGTCGAGAGGCTTCCGAAAACCTGTTGACGATGGTCTGGAGGTCAGACTCCTCAAGGATCAGTCTCTCGATGGTCTTGGTCCTGGCGTTCAGTCGACGGAGGTCAAAGAGAGAGCCGTCTAGTCTGTACTTCAGGTACACTCCCTTCTCAGGGTCGCGCAATGCATGGCTCAGGACACACGTGAAGAACAGGTTGAACATCACGGGGGCAAGAACACAACCTTGTTTGACACCGTTGGAAATGTCCAAGGGCGCGGATGTGTCGCCGTTTGACTGGACAACTCCTATCATTCCATCATGGAAGAGGCGGATGATGTAGGTGAACTTCCTGGGGCAGCCGAGCTTTGCGAGGATGACCCAAATCGCTTCTCTGTTCACGGTGTCGAATGCTTTGGTCAGATCTATGAAGACAGCGTAGAGGTCCATGTGCTGCTCAATGCATTTCTCCTGGACCTGTCTCACAGAGAAGACCATGTCGACTGTGCTGCGGCCGGGTCTAAAGCCACACTGAGCCTCTGGGAGTGCTTCCTCAGATACAGAGCTGATCAGGCGGTTGAGGATGACTCTCGCGAGGATCTTGCCAGCAATGGACAAGAGTGAGATCCCTCGGTAATTGGCAGTCTGCTTTGCTGCCCTTGTTCTTGAACGGGGAGACGATTGTAGCATCTCTAAATTTCTGTGGCATGTTCTCCTCTGCCCAGATGCACGTCAGAATGTTGAGGAAGGTGTCAAGGGTCTCAGGTCCAGCTGCTTTGAAGAGCTCTGTGGGGATGCCATCCATGCCTGCAGCCTTGCCGAATCTAGTCTGGTTGATCGCTTTCTTGACCTCATCCAGGGTAGGCGGGAGGTCAAGGCCATATATATATATATATATATATATATATATATATATATATATATATATATATATATATATATATATATATATATATATATATATATATATATATATATATATATATATATATATATATATAATATATATATATAATATACGTAATACTTTGTCTTCTTTCTGTCTATTTACACTTTTATTCTCATTGGCCGTGCTCCATTTGACTCTTTTCCCTGGTCAACGGGAGTCCGCTTGTCACATGTTACCTGATCTTGCGGGTTTATCTCTAATCCTTCCTCCTGCAAAATACTTTGTGATCTCATCATAGTGCTGGTATGGCAGCATTCCAGACGCGTACACTTGATTAGGGCGGCCTTCAATTGTACAGGACAAGTGTGTAATCTTAGGATTGTAGAATTTTTCTGAATCCCGTTTGTATGGATCTGCTGGTTCAACAAACAACATAAAAATACCTTTCAGTGACCTGGCTGGTGTGTTCAAGTTTATGTTCCACATTGGGTCACTCTTGTCTTTTTGCATTAAACTATGTCTAATCACCCTGTCATAATAAATTGGCAGTCTTGACTGGTACTGATTTTGAATAAGTCTTGCTAGTTCAGTGTGTGTGACAATTTCATATTCCAAGGAAATGTTAGAGATCTTATATGTTGCATCTGTGGCAGATGATTTAATAACTTTGGAGTAGTCATTGAAGGTTAGTTCAAAACTCAGACGGTTATTTAGTGCCCCTTGGTAATAAGGTAAATGAGCTGTGAGGATTTCAAACTCGAGTGGAATGTAAAACCTGGTTCCATATGTTTCTGCTATAATAACTTCCTTTGGTACCCCAGTAGTTGTTTTGTCTCCAGCATTGACATGTTACCAACATGTGATAAATAGACTCCCTTATTAAATGTGACGATGACAACGTTACTCGCTGAGAAAAGCGTTCTCCCCCCCCCCACCCCCCGCCCCCCCCCCAAATACGTCCTTGGCCAATCACATTTCGCAGTACAAACATACCCTAACCTTCATTCAGTCCAACCTCTAAACAATAAGATGCCAATAAATAAACAATTGAGGGGTCTACACAACAAGCAGAGCTATATGTAGGTGTTCTTGAAACTGTAGCTACCAGTTTCATACAAAACACAACTGAATAATTGAATACGTAAGACAACATCAACGACAGGAAATTTCAACTGAAAGCGAAGGGCCTATGATGTAAGTACTGACCGTATTCGAATTGGCTAAGAAACAAAAAGCTTAACTCATTCAGCCTGACGGCCGTATTTCCAAAATTTTGGAGTTGTCATTGAATGACTATGCACCAGTTGCAGGAGATGGATCGACCATGATAATTCAAGGGCAGAGCCAGATTAGCTTGGCGCCGATAGACGCCAAGCTAATCTGGCACTACCCTTGAATTAAAATGGTCGACCCATCTCCTGCTGTAGTGCGTCAGGGCTGAATGGGTAAATAAATAAATATTGAGGGGGTTATGCAAAAAATAACTATAAGCGCGCATTGTGTCGGCCTGCTTTACCAATATCATAAAAAAAAATGACTGAAAATGTGTTAAATTTAAAAAAAAAAATACGTGAGAGAAAAATTCCAGGCGAATGCAGAACTTTCTCTCAAGGTTGTTGACTTAAAGTCTGAAGTGTTGACAGTTGCGTCCCCTGAATCTCTACGTCATACCTACAGCCGTGGTATCCCCCCCCCCCCCCCCCCCCCCCCCCCCCAAAGGTATACTTCACGCTTATACGTGTTACAGTTAAAGACAAATTCGTTGTATTACGAGCTAGGCTTTGCCAGTGGTTCTTTATCCGAGTCTTACCTCCGACATTGACCCCCTTGATCGGACCCAACTGAGAGGCGACAAGAATCACTGACAAAGTCTAACTCGTAATACAGCTAATAACATTTGCTTCATTCACTTTATTCATTCAGGCACACAAATGCAATGAAACTTAGTACGTTCAGTAAGGTTTTAATTTGCAGACAAAACCACCAGAAAGTAAGAAACAACTGTATCATCTGGTCATCTAGCCAAGCACGTGTCCATCTTATATGCACACCTTCCCTCACCACACGTTATTATTTTAGCTGTGAATAGTGGCATTAACTCATTCGAGATGTGCCGCCTCCGGATACGCAGCTTATGCCGCGTATCCGGAGGCGGCACGTCTCGAATGTGTTAAACAGGTGCTTTAACAGAGTCCTGTATATTTCATTTGTAGAAGCCAAAAAGACACTCATGCAGTAATCAATGATCAGCCAAGCTGTATCACACACGTGTGATACAGCCTTTCCGCTCAGACATCAGACAAGGTGTCTAAGAAAATACAAACTGAACACATGTATATACAAGATCTTTGCCAAGACACAATGGCGGCTGTGTTGTGACTAGGCGCGTGCCGAAAACCAACTCACATCGGATTTATGCGAAGAAAAAGGTGAGAGAGAAATATATTCTTACATCGGTGTTTAGTTGATACTGAAAATCTCACTATCGTGGTTAAAACCACTCGAGTGAGATTCTTAGTACCCCTAAACACCGATGTAAGAATCTATATATCACAAATCACAGATTGCTTTAAAAAATATATATATATATATATATATATATATATATATATATATATATATATATATATATATATATATATATATATATATATATATATATATATATATATATATATATATATATTCGGGCTAGCTGTCGTTGGTTTCACTTGCAATCCGCCGGTGATTGTCATATCATTCATCATTCATCACGCAGATTGCACGCAGAACAAACTAAGTTACCATAGCTCTGCGTTCGCAGGATTGGGACCCTGAACCTTTCATGTTCTAACTGCTGGCCTCATCGGTTTGTTACATCTGTGCCGGAGCAAAACTTTTTTTTTTAAATCGTACACTTTCCTTCATAAAGCCATCGCCCCTCCCCCTCCCCCCTCCCCCCCTCCCCCCCTCTCTCTCTCTCTCTCCGCCTCACCCCCAACCCGCCATACACACAACCCACGCAAAATCCTGCACGGTACAACAAAAATATTCTTTTAACATTTCATGCTTAGAACATTACATGACGTCTATATGCCAATACCTCAATAGACGATCACGTTATTACGTAAAAGATGTGTGTGTGTGTGTGTGTGTGTGTGTGTGTGTGTGTGTGTGTGTGTGTGTGTGTGTGTGTGTGTGTGTGTGTGTGTGTGTGTGTGTGTGTGGATCGTGCGTTGTTTTTTTTTTTTTTTTTTTTTTTTTTGTCAATAGGTCTGCCAGTGAGCTCACGACACCCTGTCTTAAAAGAGACACTTGGAAAATACCTGTTCAAACGCGTGTCGCCCGCGCCTGTAGGCGCCCGCATTAACGATAGGTGTTGCATACTTATAGTAATAGACTTATGCTGGTATGTACTTAACGTACCGTTGACATTCTCTTCAGAGACGGAATTTCGTTGTTTCATCCATAAGCTGAAACCCAATGCGCACAAGGTCATCAGGCGACGTCGGCCGCCGTTGGCCCGATGACCTTGTGCGCATAGGGAAGTGGTCTCTACACTTAGGATGGGGAGGGAAGAGGTGAGGTTAGGAATGGGGGGGGGGGGGGGAGGCGAAAGTGGGAGGGGAGGTTACGGGCGGGTGAAGGATGGTGGGGGGGGGGGGGGGGGGGCATGTAGAAATGTACTTTGGCAGAATAGTTGTCATGTATGATACTTGAGTGAAGCAGATTTCAGGAAAGTGTACAAAAGGTTGCTTGGTGATAGGTCGACATAATTGCTATTTTTCATTTAACTCTTTGTACCCCAACACCTAAATCCCCAAATGTTGACGTTGTCCTCTGAAGACTGCATTACAGTGCAGGACACAGATCGACCGTGATAGTTCAAGGGTGATGCCAGAATAGCTTGGCGCCCGGCATAGGCGCCAAGCTATTCTGGCATCACCCTTGAACTATCATGGTCGATCCTTATTTTGCTGTGGTGTGTCTGGGGTAGAATGAGTTAAATGTGATGCATTCGTGGATTTTTTTTCAGACCATACAGTTTTGTGACTATGGTGTTCTTGACTGGGTGTTTAGGCTTCTTTTTAAACATGGCTGACCAACGTGACTTTAAATGCAGGCGTTGCGATCAAAAATGTTCACTTTTTGAGCAAGTCATCTCACATTGCATCTCATGCCACCCCAAAGAAAAGCTGAAATTTAGAATTAAATCTGACTGCGGACACTGTGACCAAAGAATTTCCTCAGAGAATTTGTCGGCGCCAAGCTAATGTGTCACTGCCCTTGAATTATCATGGTCGATCCATCTCCCGCAACTGGTGCATAGTCATTAGGTGACGCCTCCAAAATTTGGGAAATACGGCCGTCTGGTTGAATGAGTTCATAAGAATGATTTGAAAAGAACCTACGTCACCACGGTATGGCTAGCACTGTCAAAAAGTGGAAGAAATGTTTGTTGAGGCAAGATAGCATCGAAAAGTGTTGCAGTTGTGAATATCAAACCAAGCCCAGTAGAAGGTCGTTTTAACACATTCGAGACGTGTCGCATCCGGGTTCGCGGCTTCATACCTTGAATCCGGTTGCAGCACGTCTCGAAAGAGTTAACTCATTCTACCCCAACACCGAAATCCCGAAATTTTGCCGTTGTCCTCAGAAGACTGCTTTGCAGTGCAGGACACAGATCGACCATGATAGTTCAAGGGTGATGCCAGAATAGCTTGGCGCCCATAGGCTATCATGGTCGATCCTTATCTTGCTGTGGTGTGTCTGGGGTAGAATGAGTTAAGGGATGGGTATTGTACAATTTCGTGGGTTTTTTTTTTCTTTTTCACCTATTCAGCCCTGACGCACTACATCAGGAGATGGATCGACCATGATGATTCACGGGTAGTGCCAGATTAGCTAGGCGCCTGTCGGTTATCTAGCCAAGCACGATCATGGTCGATCCATCTCCTGCAACTGGTGCATAGTCAATAGAAGACGTCTCCCAAATTTGGGAAATACGGCCGTCGGGCTGAATGAGTTAATATAGATTTGATGTAAGCACAGGGAGTAGCAGGTGACTGCTTGAGGCCTGCACTTCTATGACGTCAAGCGCTGAGCCGTAAAATGTTTTCTGAGTCACATAGTTTTCTGGGACAGTTCCAGCGACCTAATTAAATCCGGCAGATGCATGCTTATTCTCAGTTCACCGCTTACTGGCCAAGAGAACGGATCACTCACAAGTATTGCAGTGCTCACAAGGCATGCTTTTTTGACAATAGCAGCAAGCAGCACGCACAGTTCGACCTGTAATATACCAGTTCTGTGCAGTAATGCGCTAGAAATTCGTGAAATGTATCAGTGGTTAAAATAAGGCACTGGGACAGAAAAATAGATGTATGCGGCGCGTAACATCACAAAAAAGAAAATGTTATTGGCGCGCAACATCACGAAAAAGAGAATGCTATTGGCGCGTAACAAACAGGGCTACCGGCGCGTAACATCACGAAAAAGAGAATGCTATTGGCGCGTAACCAGGGCTACCGGCGCGTAACATCACGAAAAAGAGAATGTTATTGGCGAGTAACAAACAGGGCTACCGGCGCGTAACATCACGAAAAAGAGAATGCTATTGGCGAGTAATAAACAGGGCTACCGGCGCGTAACATCACGAAAACGAGAATGTTATTAGCGAGTAACAAACACGGCTACCGGCGCGTACCATCACGAAAAAGAGAATGCTATTGGCGAGTAACTAACAGGGCTACCGGCGCGTAACATCACGAAAAAGAGAATGTTATTGGCGCGTAACAAACAGGGCTACCGGCGCGTAACATCACAACAAAAGAGAATGCTATTGGCGAGTAACAAACAGGGCTACCGGCGCGTAACATCACGCTTTTATTGCGATGTTATTACAGTGGATCACCAAAACTACATAGAGGCGTACACAATTTGCAAGACTATCCAGAAAAGGTATACACATACGTGTGCAGTATACGGAAGGCTAGAAATACATACAATTTGGACCAGTTTGTATTTTAAATGAAAAACTATGCCCCCAAAATAAAACCATTCACCTTTATTTCAATACTGTATTGTGTAGAAGTAACGTGTGGCAACAAAAGTTGGTAACTAAGTCACGGGATGTTCACTTCAGATTTGATCAGTACTTATATTCTGTTGATTTCTTTGCTGCTAGAAATGCTGCAAACACTTGTTAAAAAAAAAGAAGAAGCGTATGTCTCAAAGAGCGGAGGTGGCGAAGATTCGGCGTAACACCGAAGGCGGTGTAGAACCGGCGTTATCACGATGGACGGCGTGTCCTTGGTCGCTTGTGACTTTTGGTGGTTAACCCTTTCAGCGTCAACACCCTACTACAGGAGATTGATTGACCATGATAATTCAAGGGTAGTGCCAGATTAGCTTGGCGCCTTCAGGCGCCAAGCTAATCTGGCACTACTCTTGAATTATCATGGTCAATCCCACCTCCTGCAAAGGGGTACATAGTCGTTAAGCAACACTTCCAAAATTCTGGAAATGCGCCCATGCCGCTGAAAGGGTTAAAAACAAAGATTTCAGAAGCGCAATCCTCGCCCGGTGCCAGGCAAAGGGTCAAGGACATCAGTAACAAGACGCCGAGAGAACTCAGCCATATATGATTTAATCTGATCTGTTTTGTTCGACTGTATGCGTCATCGCCTGTGTGATGAGCTCACTGCAGCGGGAGAGGGATGGACCATAATAGTTCCGGGGTAGTGCCAGAGTACCTTCGCTCCTTTCCTGGCCCATGCAGTACAGTTCAAGGTGAGTGCCGATCAACTTGGCGCCTTTCCTGAACCGTGCTAGTTGAAAATGGGTGCCAGATTTAATTTTGGCGTCTTCTCTAAACCACGATAGTTCAAGGGTAGTAAATTCGAACTATTCCTGGACCATGCCAGCCAGTAAGGTAAGTGCCGTTTAAGTCAGGGCGCCCTTCCAGAAACGTGATAGTTGAAAAAGAGTGTCAGATTTGATTTGGCGTCTGTCTCTGAACCACGATAGTTCAAGGGTAGTGCCAGATTAGCTTGGCGCCTGGAAAGGCGCCAAGGTAATCTGGCACTACCCATGAACTCTCACAGTCCATCTCTTGTATCATTCACGATCTGCTGGGCCAGAGTAAATCAATCTCTCTCGACCGATAGACAATTGTTAGATTCAGCGGGCGCCTACCTAAAGCTCATGATAAATTACAAGGGTACTGGAGCGATTAAACACAGTGAAAAAAAAACCCACAAGCATTGCATTGTTCATGATTTTATGTCTACCAGGATGTCCACCTCTTCTATCTTTGAAATAATAAGTATTACAGGATTTCGCGTATCACTGAAAATAAAAATCGACAGTTGTTTTGTATTCATGTTAGGGGCTCAATTGTTTCTACTGTGCGTTGGCGAGTGAACTAGTACCTAGAAGTCTGGTATCTGCTGGTCTGTGATTTGGACCTTATGCGTCGAAGGCGTAAGGACAAAAGTTCTATCCATGTTAGAAGTAGTGGTGTGTGTGGGTGTGTGTGTGAATGCGAGTATGAGTCCATAAGCGTAGCACTTTTGAATGGTGACTTTATACTGAGCTTGTTTACAGAGTGCGTTGTATTTTGTTTTTGTACTTTTTGTAAATTGCATTTTTGTAATTAGTTATTTTTGTACAATTAGTTTTTGTTAAGCGCCTAGAGCTCTAATCTGAGGTTAGGCGCTATACAAGTACTCATTATTATTATTATTATTAAAAGTTACAAACCAGCACTCTTTTGTATGGCCTAAACCGTTTCTCAGTGTTGGAGGACGACGTGCACTGCGGCGGAGCATAACATGGGACGCGCCGCATAGTCTGTCACGACTTGATCCGGACATAACTCGTGTAACGCGCCAAAACGACATTCACGCCCGAGCACGTCTGGGTCATTCTGCCGTATACTGTCACGTCAGATGGCCCCCGGGGTCCGTTTTGGCGTACGCCAGTGACTCCGGGGCCATCTGCCGTGAGAGTCGTGGCATTTAACCCCTTCACTGCCGAGAAGAAAAGTGAACATGGTCCAGCTGCAAGAGACATAGATCCTCATGAGCCCCCGCGAATGCGGGGGCTCATGAGGATCTATGCCTCTTGATGAGACCAATTTGTATCCATGTTTCTATGACGGTGTTGGAGTTTGGTCGTTGAATGAACCAAGATCTCAGAAACCAAAGCTTTAATACAGTGGGAGGGAAGGGGTTAAGCGAGCTATTGCCAGCAAGCAAGTTTGCAAAACCAAAGTGACCAAGGTCTGTTTAAAGTGATCCCCAAACGGCGTACGCCCCGGGTCCATCTGGCGCGAGAGTCGAGGCATTCAGGCGTGATATTCTCCTCAAGCAAATTTGCAAAGCCAAAGACTGACCCCATGACATCCGGCGAACGCCAAAATCGTCCCGGGACAAGTGGCGCGAGATACGTTTTGGCGTGTTATTCCTCTCAAGCACCATTGACGGGAGTGTAAGGGGGGGGGGGGGGGGGGGGTGCTGGGCGGCTCGGTGGCGGAGCGTTTAACTCTTGTCCGAAGGGTGGCGGGTTCGAATCCAGCTGGTGTCAAAATTTACTTCAGATCTTGTTGGGTGCCCCGTCTTTGAAATCACCTTCGTGGTGAACAAAAGACGTTATTCCCTAAAAGTTTAACGTTTCATTCAAGCACCATTGCCAAGCCAAAGGAACCCTGGGTCGATCTGGCGTAGTTGTCATTTCTGGCGTGTTCACAAACAAGCAGCACACACCGTATACCGGAACGTTTACGCGACATAAACTGTCATTAAACATCTAAAAAAAGATAACCACACACACACACACACACACACACACACACACACACACACACACACACACACACACACACACACACACACACACATGCAAGCCTAACAAAACAAAGTAAGAAAATGCCAACAAAAAAGAAACACCAAATGGGACACCCAGACAATAGAATACGATTCGCTACACAACATTTTTTCGGCGAGAACTGTAACAATTTACCCTACAAAAAGGAAAGGTCCTCGGGCCGACATAGGTCGAAATGGGCCCGCGCACGACTAGGCGCGGCCCACTGTGGCCTAAGTCGGCCCGAGGGTATGCTGCTTACTGCGCATGCAGTTCTCCTCTAAAGAAGATAAGCGCGTTGTCTACCTTATTTCTTGTCTGTACATTTATTTTGAAACAAAACGTTTTTTTCGCCCGAAAATTTAACCCATTCAACCCTGACGCACTACAGCAAAAGATGGATCGACAAGATAATTCAAGGGTAGTGCCAGATTAGCTAATCTGGCACTGCCCTTGAATTATCATGGTCGATCCATCTCCTGCACCTGGTGCATAGTCCTTAGATGACTCCTCCAAAATTTGGGAAATACGGCCGTCGGACTGAATGAGTTAATAAATTGTGTCGCGCTTTTCTTTTTTTTTTTTTTTTTTTTTTGGGGGGGGGGGGTGGAGTGGGGAGGGGGGGGGGTTGCCAGTTTCTGTTGATATTTTCTTTGCAATTTATTCTTTTTTTCTTATTTCTTTGCAGTCACGTTCCCTGTGCGGATTTAACAAAACATACGCATAACATACACAACTTGAAGAACATAACTATAGTTGCGGAATCACTTACAAACCCCTTTATTTCCCGGCAGTCAATGATTAATTGTACATATATGTATTATTGACATTCGCGTAAACCTGGGTATATGATTATAATCGTGCGAATGCACCGGATGTGTGCTCGTCTGTGATTGTAGACCTTACGGCTTGCAGCCGTAAGGTCCACAATTACAGACCGGCACACACATACATCAACAATCGGGCACTTGATACGCAAAAAACAAACTATTAAAAACAACACAAAAACATGATAAAATAAAACTTAAAATAAATAAATAAACAAACAAATATATAAATAAATTAATTAATTTAAAAAAATCAGCAGTTTTAAGCACCTTAATTTTCCGAAAGAAAATTTATCTTTTTGCGTTTATCATAGATTGTCAAACAAATGCCTCGTGAGCTTAAATATGTATTTTTTGCGCAAAAGAATGTTTTATCATCATCATCATCATCATCATCGTCGTCGTGTTTTGCCGTATTCTGTAAAAGTAAAACGCGCGAATCCGAGAAAAAAATTAACAAAAACCAAAACAGAAAATGTTAGCGATAGTACAGCCAAACAACTCAAGTTTCACGTCACTGTCCATCAATAAAAGCGTCACAAGTAAAAGGACGAGCAAAAGCTAGTAAAAACACCCAGCTCATTTCGTATGAGAAAAAAATCTGTCAATGCGTCTTGTGAGACTAAATCCGTCAATGAGTCTTATGATAAAAAATAAAATCTGTCAATGTGTCTTATGAGAAAAATCTGTCAATGTGTCTTATGATAAAAAATAAAATCTGTCAATGTGTCTTATGAGAAAATCTGTCAATGTGTCTTATGAGAAAAAATAAAATCTGTCAATGCGTCTTATGAGAAAAATCTGTCAATGTGTCTTATGATAAAAAATAAATCTGTCAATGTGTCTTATGAGAAAAACCTGTCAATGTGTCTTATGATAAAAAATAAAATCTGTCAATGTGTCTTATGAGAAAAATCTGTCAATGTGTCTTATGAGAAAAAATCCGTCAATCTGTCTAATGAGAATCAATCTGCCAATGTGTTTCATGAGAATAAATCCGTCAATCTGCCCTCTGAGAAAAAAAATCTGTCAATCTCTGTCAATCTATCGTGTGAGACCTGTCAGTCTGTTGTAAGACAATAAATTTGTCACCACCAAACAAAAAAAATACAATATGCACAATTCTGCAGTTTGAAAATGAATATAAAAAGGAATACGATATCTTTCCGACATATGCCTGGAAGAAAAATTAACAAAAATGATTATAATATTATAACAAACACATTTTAACTCATTCGAGACGTGTTGCCTCCGGATACGCGGCATAAGCCGCTTATCCTGAGGCGGCACGTCTCGAAGGAGTTAAAAGTTCCCGAAGACACCTTTTCAATGTAAATTACTTCGCTCATAACAAACTTCGGATATAACAAGATGACAAATTGGGTCCCCTGGCAATCTGGTTTAATCAGACGTTTACTGTGTATGCGTCACTCATTCGGCCTTCCCGTGTCAGTACACACAAATTGATTTCAAATCTATGCTGGTCTGTGATTTCGACCTTACGGCTGAAAGCCGTAAGATCCAATATCACAGACCAGGACACATATATATTCAAGAAACGCGCGTGAGACAAGGACAACTATAGACTCGTGTTTTTCTTTTCTGGTGTACAGTTTACATAACTGTATAATACAACGTGCAGTACACAAGACGGTTATATTGTATTTCTGATTATTTCATACTATATAAATGATAATTTTTAATTAGTGAAGGCATTTTCCTCTGACGACAGAGCATTTTGATGGTGATCACTGTTACAGACTAATTGTCGTTAACTACAACTGTACATTGCTTAACTCATTCTACCCCAACACCGAAATCCCCAAATTTTGCTGTTGTCCTCTGAAGACTGCATTGCAGTGCAGGACACAGATCGACCATGATAGTTCAAGGGTGATGCCAGAATAGCTTGGCGCCTATGGGCGCCAAGCTATTCTGGCATCCCCCTTGAACTATCATGGTCGATCCTTATCTTGCTGTGGTGTGTCTGGGGTAGAATGAGTTCAACACGTCAATGTACAAACTAAACCCCTTCAATGCCGAGAAAAACTGAATGACACACATCTACAAGAGGCATAGATCCTCATGAGCCCCCGCACTTGCGGGGGCTCATGAGGATCTATGCGTATTGCTGAAACCACTTTGCGTCCATGTTCCTTGGACAGCTGGGGGATCTTTTACTCGAGTTTACAATGATTTCGTAACACAGTCTGCGTCCACCGGCCGTGAAGGGGTTCAACATGAAAAGTGCGCCGGCTTGTGATTTTGGGCCTAACGGCTCTAGGCCGGCAAGGCCCAAAGTCGGGACCTAGTAAAAAGATGTACACAACGAACAAAAGTATTGTATTCCCTTCATGACTGTGTATGACTCTTGAAGAGTAACTTAGAATCAAGGACTGAACTTGTGAAATACAAACAATAGCAGTCCAACAATATGTTTAATTACTATATGTACACACATTTGATTTACAATTTTGTCGTATAAACTATAAAACGATCTGAGTAAATTTTGAGACAATTTGTCAGTCAAATCAGAAACGGACGTTATACATTATAAACGAAATACATATTACACATAATGAATATACACATCGTCATCGCCTTCATCAACACCAAATTCAGCGTACAACCAAGAAATATAAATATTTATTCACACATCGTCAGCATTATACGGCAGCCTAGAAAAGTGTGTTGGTCTCCGATTTCGGTCCCCACGGCTCTGTGCCGTACGGACCAAATGCACAGAACAGCACATTAACTCATTTGACCCCAAGGCCGCATTTCCCAAATTTGGCAGGCGTCACCCAAAGGTTATTCACAATTTCAAGGAGATGGATTGACCATGATAATTCAAGGGTAGTGCCAGATGAGCTTGGCGCCTTCAGGCGCCAAGCTCATCTGGCACTACCCTTGAATTATCATGGTCAATCCATCTCCTGCTGTAGGGCGTTGGGGCTAAATGGGTTGATCGTTACAGATGGGATTGGTATAAGGGAACAAATTACAATATACAATTAAAACGGAGACCACGTCTGTTCAATTTACATGTTGTCAGCAGTTTTCGTTGGTGATTGCATTGTTTTGTTTGGCTCTTCTCTCCGTCTCTTGCAAATGGACCTTTGTGTCAAATCATTAACCGTTGAAAAATAAAATATTGTTGTAATTCTAACTCGCTATATCTGTCGGGAGGCGGGGTGGGCGGGGGGAGTGGGGGTGGGGGGAGTGGAGGGGTGGAGGGGGGGGGGGGTAGGGGTTGAGCTTGTGTGTGTGCGTTTGCATTTACATGTGCGAGTGTATGTTTGTTTGTGTGTGCGTATATGTGTGTTAGCGTGTGTGTGTGTGTGTGTGTGTGTGTTGTGTTCGTGTGTGTGCGTTTGCCTGATTGTGTGTGTAGGTGTGCAATTGCTTGCGTGCGTGTTTGTGTGTGCGCGCTACAACTTCCGGTTTTGACGCAAACTGTAAGAGATCCACCAAGACAGCCCAAGGGCAGTGCCTGGCCAAGCGCCAAGTTAATCTGGCACTACCCTTGAACTATCACGGACTATCCATCGCCTGCAATCTTACATATACGCAGTACGTAACAGACAATTCAGAGCCGTGATCCGTTTCGCTACATGTAAATAGAAGAAAAAAAAATCCTATACAGACCAGCAGAAGAAATGCGACAATATTCATATCACTGGAAACGCTAGTTTCGTGATTCGAATGATATCGCATTTCTTTTGTTCGTCTATATATACATACACAACAATGTGTCTATTCACGTGAAAAACCTTCAAGCCGAGATTTATTACGTAAAAGCATCCCTGAATCTGCGTCAATTGGTCTGTACATGGAATTTGCAAAAATATCGAGTTACAGTGTTTGCTGGTCTGTGACGCTCCGAGCGGCGTGGGAAAAAAACGTCAGGTCTGTAAAACCTCACAGTGGATATACACTATGCAGGAAAAAAGAAATCGTGCAAAGTCAGTTGTACGAAACAATACATACAAGACTAGTCATTTGTAGAGAATATTATGAAAACAACAACATTGAACAAAACAGCAACAGCAGCAGCTGTGACAGCAGAAACGACAACACGACCATAGCAACACCAACAAAGTCTCGCTGCCGTGCGGCACCTTGTACAGAAACAACTAAGCTAGACGCAAGATCGTACAAAACAATTTTAAAATATGACCAAACCTTCCAATGCGCAAAGGCCATCCGGCCGACGTTGGCCCGATGGCCTTTAGCGCATTGGGTGAGCCGGGAGACACTCAACAATAAACCCGCCTTCCGTTGAGAAAGCAATCCAAATTCAGTACCAGCAATGATTTTGATTAAGAAAAAAAATGTAAACCATTAAAAACCAATAATATAATACGTTACTGGTTCAAGTTAATATAATGCAAATTGCTAATATAGGGTATATCATATGCATAGTAAAGAAAATGTATACATATACACTGGATGTTGGTCTGTCCTTTTGGACTTCACGGCTCAAGGCCCTAAAGTTAAAAATCATAGACCCGCAATGCATAATTTTGGCCTTGGGATTTACAGCAGCAAGGTCTCAGCACAACGCAATGAAGAACAAGAATTTACAATGAATTTGAATGTTCACGGCTATGAGTTTGATCGCATTCACTATTCCAAGGAATATTCATGAGGTGAAGGTCATAAATCGAAAGCGAGGCTTAGATGACAGCCGCTGACGTTATTGTGAAGTTTCACGTCACTGCAGGTCACGAATCCATACCAAACGAGATGTCGCATTTTGGAACAAGACAAGAAGAAAACTGCGGCAAAGAATGGCGTCGAAGAAATGTTGTACGTAGGTCGCGGCGACCAAATAAACAAGACTCGCTGTCGCTCGCGTGACCTTTGTATAAACTATGGCAAAGATAACGACATTTAGCTTTAATGCTGAAACTCCCAAGTCTGGGTGCTGTCCTCGGAGAAGTACACCACAGTTCAGGAGGTATATCGACCATGATAGTTCAAGGTTGGTGCCGGAATAGCTTGGCGCCGACAGGCGCCAAGCTATTCCGGCATCAACCTTAAACTATCATGGTTAATGAACCCATACTGTGTAGCGTGTCCTAGATAAAACAGGCCTTTGGGTCTGGTTGACTAAGGCACTATAAACCAATACGAAAGTAACTGAAAGCACGTTCCTTTGTAATCTCACTTGTTGGATTCAGATCCGGAAGACAATCGAGGGTTGCAAAATAAAACTTAAAAAGTCTTTTAATTTTATTTATTGTGCCCAATATATTAACGGCAAAGCTGCAGCGCAGTGCGCCTAAAATGATCAGTGCTCCGGTCGTACTTTACAAGCAAGAGCTGTCCCTGCCCTCCATAACCCGTTCAGTAGGACCGCCTATTATCGATCCCGTGCCGTGGACGTTAAACCCCGAAACATGCAGTTCATTTTATATCATAGCCACGTGTTTTCCAGTAACAAAAGTTTGCTTGCGTCAGTGACATTCAGACTGCAAATTAAACAAAAAGTCTGATGTTACCAACACAAAAGCTCCCTAATGTAAGCTTGACGTTACCAGCGTTTTGATTTGACGAATGCGTGCTTCAACTGATATTCCATATACTGACAGCATGTAAAAATGTTTAGTCCCACGCAGAAATCAATAGTTTGAGTAGTTCCTGATTTGCAAGGGAAGCAACCTGAGTATAGTCCACAATGACAAATTGGTGCGCTGTGTAACCAAGCCATACCTCGCCATGTCCAGCCCTTCAGTGACGAGCAAACGCGAACACTACCCAACTGCACGACTTATATCCCCATGCGCCCCCAGCAGGTGTGGTGCTGGTGAGGAACTCTGCCTACTGCTGACTCCACTGTGTGCCCATGTTCCCCGGACGGCTGTAGATCTTCGGCGTTGACCAACAGACATTTCAAAACACAATCTGCGTCCACTGGCAGTGGCGGGGTTAACTCATTCGAGACGTGCCGCCTCCGGATACGCGGCTTTAAGCCGCGTATCCGGAGGCGGTACGTCTCGAATGAGTTAACTAAACGCACGATCACGCGAAATCTTTAGAGGTTTAACACACCGACTCCTACGATCCCAATTAATCTCTTTACTGCCAGCGGTCTCAGGTTGTTTATCTAAAAAAGCCGCGTATCCGGAGGCGGCACGTCTCGAATGAGTTAACTAAACGCACGATCACGCGAAATCTTCAGAGGTTTAACATGCCGACTCCTACGATCCCAATTAACCTCTCTACTGTCAGCGGTCTCAGGTTGTTTATCTAAAATCTGTGTATTCAACGCAGCCGCCCAAGGATCACAGATACAAAATTGAGCTTGCAGAGGCATATATACTCATGAGCCCCCGCAACTGCGGGGGCTCATGAGGATCTACGTCTCTTGCACTTGGGGTCTGCTTGCTGCGCGGTGGCAGGGTTGGGGTAAAGTAATTTTTGTTTGCATTTTAACGTTTTCACTCACAGAAAACTTCTTTTAAAAAATATATCCTGCAGTAAATCTTACATTTTCTGACAACACTTGTCAGTGTTGGTGCGTTTAATTTGTTACGCGCTCGCAACAAATATTGGATGTCATTGACTACGTAGCCCTGCAAAAAGGCGTGTCATTTCCAGCGCTTCGATCTTTGCGAAAATATATATTCCAACTGTTACAATTTGATGAATGTGTCTTGCGCTCTTTAACCACTGGTTGTCTACAGTACTCCTAGTTTCCGAAAAATGTCCCGTGTAAGTTTTTGTTCTGTTCTGCTCCATTTGCAGCAATCGATGCGACTTTTTCCCCTTTGAACAAACAGTGCAATTTATATAATTCTCACAGCCATTTTTTATCATAAAACTAGACCAAAAGGGTCAACTGCCAGTGCTTGTAATTTAGAAGAAACTACCAAGTGAGTTTGAAAAAGCACTCTCAGGGGAGGGAATTGTGCATTATCGACCAATGATCATAGATCTACTTTCGCACACACACACACAAATAGGAGAGAGGGGTACGCCAAGTAAGTGACTGGAAGCAATGCATATAGAAGCCCCCACATGAGGGACCTAGATTTAAATTTAAATGCTTCCATATGCTCCCAGTCACATACTTAGCGCACCCCCTCTTTCCTATCTTGTGTGTGTGTGTGTGTGTGTGTGTGTGTGTGTGTGTGTGTGTGTGTGTGTGTGTGTGCTTTGACCAAAGTAGATCTATGATCATTGGTCGATAATGCACAATTCTCTCCCCTGACAGTGCTTTTTCCTACTCACTTGGTAGTTTCTTTATTTTTTTATCAGCTGTGGCAGAGGGCTTTGGACTTCAAATCCACAGGTTTAGACTGTTTTTCGTTTCCTTGGTTAGTTCGGTGTTTAACGTTCACGGCACCGGAACGATAATGGTATTGTGGACGCCCTTAACGGGCGGGTTCTAGGGACAGGGGCAGCTATTGCCTATGGAGCACGACCTAACACTGATCAATTCAGGCGCACTGTAACTGTGCTACTTCGATTTACCAGGACCTTTGCTATCTGAACAAGCCTGTCTCTTTGCTTGGACAAGTTTTATTTTTTTTATTGACCCTTTGCGTGTCAGTAGCGCTACCGACACGCAACGGGTTAACTCACAATAAATACTCGGCAGCACTGTACAACTCTCCTCCGTCGTTTGTCTCCGCCACAAAATCGTGTTACTGACATGCTCAGAACTACATGCGCAGTAAAACAGATCATTAGCCCTTAACTCATTCGAGGTGCCCCACACCAAAAGCTGCAGAAATTGTCATATAACGTTGCCGTCGACAACGCCATACGCGTCAGCAGCTGTCGATGCGGTGCACTTTGAATGAGTTAACACATTGTCATACCTTTCCCTATGCAGGAGGCATAGATTTTTCATAGGCCCCGGGGGTTCATTTGAATCTATGCTTATTGCTATTCGCCCCAGTTGCACTATAAGATAAGAAGTATAATTTATGATATCATTATGATATTGTTTAAATCTCTTCACTGACAGTGATCGCACACTGTGTTTCTGAAATCTTTGTTCACTCAACGCCAAAGTGCCCAAGACACCCAAGAAACATGGACGCAATGTGGCGTCAGCAAGAGGCATAGATCCTCATGAGCCCCCGCATTCGCGGGGGCTCATGAGGATCTATGTCTCTTGCAGTTGGATCGTGTTCACTTTCTCTAAGCAGTGAAGGAGCTAAACTATTATTCCATGGCATTATTGTACCAATTGATATTGTATTATTTTGGTATTAATCTGAATTGTAACAAAGCTTCAGTCGTGTAGTCTGGTGTGATGTACACTCAAGAAGGTCACTGCTGGTCAAAGATGCGGGCGCCAATGATTTTCTGCCTCTGACGAATGAGCAGGTCGCGCAGTGTCTTCCCTGTGTCGGCCAACTGTCGGTCGTCAGAGTCGCCTGAAAATCGATATCGAACGTGGCATAATGTGAACAGAAATCGACCGCAAACGTGTGGCCAATGAGCACACGAGTTCAACAGTAACTTATCATTTATAATTATTATCAGGATATATATTCCCATATATCGTCTCCCCCCCCCCCCACCCACACACACACACGCACACACACACCTTCCCCTTTCCCTCTGGGCTCTCCGATCCCTACCCACAATGTGCAAAAGGCACTCGGGCCGACGTGGGCCCGATGGCCTTTTGCGCATTGGGTGCTTGCAACTTCACACGTTGTTTGATTTTCGGAGGTTGGACCTTCGCAGTGTGGACCTGAATTATGGTCTTTAGTGACAGGCGACACCTTTTTCCCTTCAATACTTCTCTTGAGAGAGCACCTGTCTATCAAGACTTCTTTTTCCTTACGAAAAAGGTGGTTGCTTAAGACAGGTTCCACTGTAATAAAATGCCAGGGTACTGAGTTTTATTATAAATGAGCTTTGTTACACGTGGAGTACATATATATATATGCAAAAGTTTTGGAATAACCGACTGCTTCATATCCAAATCTTGTTATAAATGAGGTTTAACCCATTCAGCCCTGACGCACTACAGCAGGAGATGGATCGACCATGATAATTCAAGGGTATGCCAGATTAGCTTGGCGCCTGTCGGCGCCAAGCTAATCTGGCAATGCCCTTGAATTATCATGGTCGATCCATCTCCTGCAAATGGTGCATAATCATTTGATGACGCCTCCAAAATTTGGGAAATACGGCCGTCGGGCTGAATGAGTTAATGTCATACAGACCAAAAAGGTGACTGCCAAGCGTGTAAAATGCAGAGAATACCCCAGCGAAGAATGAAACACGCTTAGAAAAGACAGTTACAACACAACTGTGTTGTACTGTCTTTCTAAGCGTGTTTCTTTCTTCCTTGGGTTATTTTCTGAAGTTTACTGTAGATAATAACATTGGGTCGTTTGCCCCTCAAACTCAGATGTCTACCACTCACTGTCGGAGTCGGGTCCGTCGGAAGGGGTGGAGGGTCTGAAGTCGGGTGGCTGACCCAGATTACTATCCTGGTTATCAGCACGTGCGCGCCGCTTCTGGAAGATGGCCTGTAGCTGGGCCGTGCTTTGGGTCTTGAACTGTCAACGGGGGAAATGATTATCTGTGCTGGTCTGGTGCTTCGAGCCGTAAGGTCCAAAATCACAGACCAGCATACACCAAATAAACAAAAGTGGAGTAAAATAAAATCAATGCAATCAAAACAAAATAAAACCACCACAAAAAAGAAAAGAAAACAACAACAAAGGAAAATCACAGAAAAGCAACTAAACAATTTCACAAGAAAAACTCGGATAACATTTTAAGACACCCCATCCCCCCCCAAAAAAAAAAAAAAAAAAAACCCAACAACAACAAAACAACAACAATAACAACCCCCTCCCACCACACCCCCAAACAAAAAATAAATAAATAAATAAATAAAATAACAAAATAAAATAATAAATAGAAATACAAACAAACAACCCTGGAGAAATCACAAACATTAAAAAAAATCAACTACAAGAAGTATCTTTTTGACATATGGGATAAAAACCAAAGAAACTGATGTGCACTTTAAACCGTCATTAACCGGCTTGAAAACTTGAGAAACAATTCCATGCTCAGAGGCATCTCAAAATTCGTTTGCCTGTAGCTATTACACCTCTCTAAACAAAACCAGGAAGGGAAATTAGTTACCCCTGTCATCTTTTTCTGCAGGATTAGCTGCCCCTCCAGACGCGCGGCCTCTTCACGGCCAATCAGCTGCTCCAACTCCTGACGGTGTAGCGAAAACAGATCCGTCCCGCTATAGCCCTTAAACGTCTGCATGCATCTACAGCACGGGAAAACAATATTTCATTGCGGGGTTGTTCCACTGCTGAATTAAAGATACAAGCCTGAACCGTTTGCGGATGTATTCGGATAAACCCACTCGGGGAGTAACCACAAGTACACTTCTAGGCAAATGAGGTGCTTCGCATTGGGGTGTAGAGTGTTCATGGAGAAGTAGTACCTTTGACTTTTCAGCCAGCAGCGCCTCTTGGGGCAGGCGGGAGCACTGGTCTTCACATGGCACTCAACTCTCACAGCTGGCTCCAGGTCCTTTACCTAGCCACACCCCGGTAACCGCTTCTGCTGGCGGGCGAAACGTTGTGAGGGGCTGACGCGTCTCTCAGTCAGTTGAAATACTTGGAGAGGAGACGGGCGCCGCCAAGTTCGCCTAAGCCCATTGAAAGGACTGATGGAAAAGCAACAGAATAAGAATAACATGCCGGATCGGTCGGGGCCCGGATCACCAACGACCGCGCACCCCATTGGAGGTCTCCAGGGTGGGGGCGACAAGTGTGTTACTGGAACCAAACCCACCATCAAGCTGCCCACGCAAGGAATAACTATCGGAACTTGGAACGTTCGCACACTCTACCAGTGCGGCAAAGTGAAGGAACTCACCCACGAGTTGAAGCGCTATCACTGGGACATTGTAGGACTTGCAGAAGTTCGATGGACAGGCTTCGGAGAAACAACAACAGATGAAGGCCATAAAATCTGGTTCAGCGGAAAAGAAACCAAGCACGAACATGGCGTAGCTTTTATCGTAAGGAAAGAGGTGGCTGGAACTGTCATCAGCTGCAACCCCGTGTCAAGCAGACTAATCTCCATCCGCATCTCCGCCCGACCGCACAACATCACTATCATTCAAGTATACGCTCCAACAGCAGATCATGATGATGAAGAATTAGAAGAATTTTACGAACAACTGGACAACATCATCAAGAAAACACCTAAGAAAGACATTCTGACTGTCCTCGGTGACTGGAATGCAAAGATCGGCCCTGACGCCTACCAACAATGGGCAGGAACAGCTGGCAAGTTTGGCCTTGGAGAAACAAACGACAGAGGCCTGCGACTTTTAGAGTTCGCACAGAGTCACCGTCTCACCGTTGCTAATACCTTCCATCCACACAAGAAGTCAAGAACAGTGACATGGCAATCGCCAGGAGGCCTGGTCCATAACCAGATTGACTTCATCTTGCTGCCTCGACGATTCAAATCCAGCGTTAACAAAGCACAAACGAGGTCCTTTCCTGGCGCAGATATTGGCAGCGACCACAACCTCGTCCTTACTAGCCTCAAGTTGAAGCTGGCATTGAAACGAGATAGCAAGAGCCCTCGCATCAGATTCGACCTCCAGAAGCTAAAAGACCCGGAAGTAGAAGAGCTCTTCCAAGCCCAGGTGGGAGGCAGATTTGCAGCCTTGGCTACTTTGGACTGCGACGTAGACACCCTTGCTGGAAATATAAAAGAGGTGTTACTTTCTACAGCAGAAGAAGTGCTGGGGAAGCAGAGGAAGCGCAAACAGCCCTGGGTCACCGATGACATCCTCGATCTCTGTGATGAGAGGAGAGCCTGGAAGAAAAAGAGAGGCCAAGACCTCACATCAGCAAACAAGTACAGACTTGTCAACAAGAAGATCAGGAAGAGGATGAAAGAAGCCAAAGAAGATTGGATTGAAGACCAGTGTTGTAGCGTGGAAGAGGGCATGGCAAACGGCAACAGCAAGAAGGCTTATGAAACGCTAAGGACCCTCACCAAGACTCAACAGCGAACAGCCACAGTCATCGAAGACAGCAGCGGCCAACTCCTTACGGAAAACACTGCTGTACTAAACAGATGGACTGAGTACTGCCGAGACTTGTATAACTACAAGGCTGAGCCAGACACCAGCATCCTCCAAAACAACCAGGCTGGGGCCAGGAAGGCTGAAGACCTGCCAGTGTTAGCTGAAGAGGTGGAAGCAGCCGTACGCGGCCTGAAGGGAGGAAAGTCTCCAGGTGTAGACAACATACCTGCTGAACTGTTGAAACATGGAGGAGAAGTAACAACGAAGGTCCTCACTACACTCTGTCAAAAGATCTGGGAGCAAAAGAAATGGCCAGTAGAATGGACACAGTCTCTAGTGATCCCGCTCCCCAAGAAAGGAAACATGAAACAGTGCCAGAACTACAGAACTATCAGTCTGATAAGTCACCCTAGCAAAGTAATGCTTAGAATCATTCTCAACCGCCTCAAAACTTTCGCCGAGGAACTGCTGGCAGAAGAACAGGCTGGCTTCAGAGTTGGAAGAAGCACTGTAGAGCAGATTTTCAACTGCCGCGTCCTGATCGAGAAACATCTGCAGCATCAGCGCGAACTCTACCACAACTTCATTGATTTCAGGAAAGCATTTGATCGCGTCTGGCACGACGGACTCTGGCAAGTCATGAGATCGTTCAACATAGAGGAGGGACTGATCCAAATGATAGAAGCGCTTTACAAGAACGCCTGCAGCGCGGTTCTACTTAACAATCAGTCAGGCGAGTTCTTCAGGACGACGATCGGTGTCCGTCAAGGATGCCTGCTCTCTCCTGTCTTTTTCAACATATTCCTGGAGAAGATCATGCAGGAAACCCTCCACGACCACCATACTTCAATCTCTATTGGTGGCAGATCCCTGTGCAATCTTCGATTCGCAGACGATATTGACCTCATGGCAGGCAGCAATAGTGAGCTCCAAAACCTGACAGACAAACTTTCAAGTAGCGCAGGGTCTTATGGCATGGAGATCAGTACGGATAAAAGCAAAGTGATGATCAACACCACAAGCGACAGCAGCAGCAACATTCACATGAACGGCCAGAAGCTAGAAGAGGTCAATAGCTTCAAGTACTTGGGAGCCACCCTGTCCAAAGACGGTAGTTGCGTAGCAGAGATCCGTATCAGGATAGGTACAGCAACATCCGCAATGGCCAGGCTGGACAGGATATGGCGAAGTAACTCCATCAGCTTCACCATCAAGTACAGGCTTTACAAGTCCCTCGTAGTGTCTATTCTACTCTACGGCTGTGAGACTTGGACACTGCTTGCAGACTCAGAAAAGAAAATCCAGGCCTTTGAGAACAAGTGCCTGAGGAAGTTGCTCCGCATCTCGTACCGCGAGCACAAAACCAACGAATATGTACGGAGCATCGTCACTTCCCTGGTGGGCCCACATGAACCTCTTCTGGCAACCGTGAAACGGCGCAAGCTTGCTTGGTTTGGCCACGTGACCCGACACAACACCTTGTCCAAGACTATCCTCCAAGGCACTCTCGAAGGAAGTCGTCGGCGAGGTCGTCAGAGAAAGAGTTGGGTCGCAAACATAAAAGAATGGACCGAACTCGAGATGCCAGACTTGCTTGCCACCGCCCAAAATAGAACTCAGTGGAGAGCACTGTCTGTTGCTGCTGCCTTTCAGTCCCCCCCCCCAACGCCCAGTTCGGGCAAGGGACTGATGATGATGATGATGATGATGATGATGTACTTGTGGTGTACTCCCCGAATGGGTCTATCTACGTAGTACACTAGCAGACGGTATCGGAGATGGCAATACTACTCACAAGGACGTTTGCGTGGACGGACGGACGGAAGGATGGATGGATGGATGAATAGATGGATGCATGCGTGGATTGTTGCATGGATTGTTGTTGCTGCGTTCCTGGGCTGAACACTCCAAGGGTCGCCAAGCGGGGTAAGAGGATTGCGCGTATGGAAGTTTATTATTGCCTCACCATGTAGATGGCCACTGGCCACACTCTCACTTTAGAGGATGGGTGAATGGATGCATGGATGGATGCATGGATGAAATAATGATGGATGGATGCATGGATGAAATAATGATGGATGCATGCATGGATGGATGGATGCATGGATGGTTGGATACATGAATACATGAACGGATGGATGAATAGAAAGATAATCATGTGCGGTTGGGTGGAAGGATGTCTAATTTTAGACAGCAGATATTCGTGTGGGTGTACGACAAAATGTAACAAAAGTGCCAAAGCCATCAAGGCTCACGTGCACCCCCCTCACCCCCCCCCCCCCCACACACACAATACTAGATCATGTCTCAGACTGCTTATGTGGATTTTAAGGTTTCCAAGTATCTGTCATGGATCTTCACAACATGACAACATGACCGTAATAACATACAACATGACAGAAGAGAAGTGAAAAGTTGTCTGACTATGAGAGAGGTCACTCAGACTGTTATCTTTAAAAAGGTCTCACTACAAACTATCCTTCTGCACCAGAGAATTTAAGCATTTTCACATATCTGTGAACCCGCCATGACCCTTGACCTTTGCGATGAGTTGACTAAATTAGCATACATAGGAAGGTCTTATCATCAGCTACCTTTATTTCAAATTTAATTGAAAAGTTTGAATAAATATTGATAATACATACAACTCTATCAAAAATTGGCATTTTACACACATCTGCAAATCTCTTGTGACCCTTGACCTTTCTGAGGGGTCATCCAAATTAGTATGCATAGATAGGTCTTACCAACAGGTATCTCTGTACCAAGTTTGGGTTTGAATTTGTGAATAGTATTTGAGAAAAACATCTTTTGTCCAAATATGGCTATTTTGGACCTATTTCCTGATCTTTTATGATCCTTGACCTTTCGGAATGGTCAACCAAATTACTATGCATAGAAAGGTCTTACCACCAGGTATCTTTGTACCAAGTTTGGGTTTGAAATTAAGAATAGTATTTGAGAAAAAATAAATTTTGTCCAAATATTGCTATTTTGTACCTATTTCCTGATCGCCTGTGACCTTGACCTTTATGACAGGGCACTCAAATTATAAAGGTCTTGCCACAAAGTATCCTTGGGCCAAGTTTGAAGACTGTGCCTTGAATAGTCTCTGAGAAAATGCCAAAGTTAAAGTTTGCCACGGACGGCGGACGACGGCGGACGGACGAGCACTGGCCCAGAACATAGACTCACTTTTGCTTCGCACTGAGCCAAAAAGCAAATTACAAAATAATAATTAAGACTATGCCACTCACAGTGCAGTGAATCCTTTCGCCTCCAGCCAAGATGCCACCTCGTCAGGCCCGGACGTGGGACTTATGTACCGTGGTGTCGCGCCACCGGAAGATCCTTGAGGTGACGTCCCTTGACGCCTGTCACGCGGCGGGTCACGCGGTGGGTCGCGCGGCGGGTCGCGCCGGAGGTCACGTGGCGAGAAGTCATTAGGAGAGTCGGGCGGTGCGTAGTCCTGCGCGCGGCGCCCACCGCCCATTTTGCTTCTCAACTCGTTGTGCAGATCGTCTTGAGGCTGGGTTTTGCGCACGCCCATTACACCTAAACCGAGAACAGAGGTTACCCTTAAAAATCAGAAGTGGGTCAGAGAATTAACGCACGAAGTTCAGACAAAACAGAAGGATTCAGCCAGCCGGATCCATCTGCAAGAGGCATACATTCCCATGAATCCCTGCGACTGCAGGGATTCATGGGAATGTACGCCTCTTGCTGACGGAAGTTATCTCCATTTGAATTTGAAGAAGCAAAAAAACAACAACAAAAAAACCCATTATATATATATATATACATATACATATATATATATATATATATATATATATATATATATATATATATATATATATATATATATATATATATATATATATATATATATATATCGTCACATTGATCGCAATGAACCGAGATGCTTCCTGAGGTTTGAGACCGTGTAAGCAAACCAAGACCATACCTCACGGTAAGAAAATTCACGCTCTAGCTGCAGTCATATAGATGGTTAACATTTACTTTTAAAACAGGACGCAAATATGTATTAAAATATTTTTCGCTGAAATGCCACACAAATCTTAATTTAATGTCAGATACTCGTCTGCAGACTCTTAGAGAGTGGTTAAAAAAAAAACACCAGATGGCTCAGTATGGATAAATATTGAGAATTAGCCTCTATGAGCCCTGCTGCACATGCGGCCACCGGTACAGCTTTAAGTAACGGTGTCTACATGCAGAAGGGTTAAAACAACAGCAACATACGCATTAACTCCTTTCCTGCTATGATGACACAGCTCGGGGAAAAACGCGTAGTTACGTAGTCCTCCGGGCGGTATCGCCATTAGCAGTCAAGGGGTTAACAGGCGTATGCAAAAAATGTTTCCTTTTACCCTTGCTTTGAAAGGTGGCGGGTTCTATGGGGCGGAATGCATGTCTCTCGTTTTCCTCCTCCTCCAGGCTGAGGACGGGGATGTGTGTGTCGTGGTCGTACCGGCCTCTCTCCCTCGGGCTGGGATCGTCCCAGCCCCGGGCTCCACCTGAGCTCCTCCCGCTGGAGCCCGCGTCGCCTCGATCAAAGTCTGAAACGGTCAGAAGTTGTTTGTGGTGGTGGTGGAGGGTTGGGTAGAGGTGTCGGGTGGGGGCGCTGTTGATAGTGGTAATTAAGTTCTTCTACATTGTTTCTGCTCAACAATTTCGAAAAAAAATAAATAATTGTACGATATAAGATGATTATAAATATATATTTTTTTTAATTAAAAAAAAGAAGTTATAATCGCGCTATGATCTTTTTATCCGCCGAGACAAGTCCAGACTACATAAAATCGTTACTCGCATTTGGGGGGACACTGAAACAATAATAATAATAATAATAATAATACAATAAATTTAAAACAAAAATCTTTCAGGAGTATACAGTTCTGGGTGTATGGTTGTTTCTGGGAATTATTCGAATGATTAATTTTCAAGATTCGAACAAGTTTTCAGCTCGCGTTTTTGTGCTGTCAGAGTATGTATATATGTACCGAAGTTTTCTTCTCAGTCGATGAGTGTGCTGGAGCACAGCGAGAACCAGTCAGCTGCAGGAGGCCTGCGTAGATGGTGAGAGTACATAGCATGCACTACACAAATACCCCTCTGGGAGCGCGGGAACAAATTTCATCCTCAACGAACTACTGTCGAGCTTAACTTCTTCACTGCCGGGAAAAGGGCAACACAATTCAACTGCAAGAGACATAGATCCTCATGAGCCCCCGCGACTGCGGGGGCTCATGAGGATCTATGCCTCTTTGCTGAGGCCAATTCGTCTCTTTGTTTTTATCTATTTTGGAGACCGCCGGAGATTCATTGCCGATTTATTGTGTCTGCCTGGGGGCACATACAAGCGGTAGCAAATCGACGGAGACAACCCGTGTGTACCCCACAGAAGGGAGCTCACGGCGATCATTCTGTCTCATGCTGGACGTTCCAAGACGAGTGCCCCAGAAAGACGGTAACGAAAACGGTAACAACATGCATACACATTGATCTCAGCAAGAGGCATATATCCTCATGAGCCCCCGCAGTCGCGGGGGCTCATGAGGATCTATGCCTCTTGCAAGTTTGAATTGTGTTCACTTTTTCTCGGAAGTGAAGGGGTTACGTTTGACAGTACTTCGTCGAGGAGGAAATCGTTCCCAGAGGGGTCTTGTATGGGCATGTTAAAATGCGTATGTACTCTCACCAAACAACTGTCAGCTTCACGCCACTGTATTTAAAGTGTGTGTCTTTTTTCCATACTTATTTTTGTTGTTGCTGTATGTTTCGGTGTGAATAGTTCTGACGTTTTTGGCCTGACCACGTGAATCGGACACTGGTTCTCAATTTCAACGTATAATCCTGATGAAGAATTCATGTCCTTGTGGAGATGGAGAACGTGTATTGCATACCCTCTGTGTGTGTGTGTGTGTGTGTGTGTGTGGTGTGTGTGTGAGCGCGTGCGAGTGCACGCGCGCACTCGTGCGCATAGTGTTGTTCTAACAGTACAGTGCAGGTTTAGTCTGCGCGGGTTCACAATAAATATTAAATTTAAGAAGGAAAACAAAAAAGCCTGAAAGGTGCTGAAATTCATAACACCGTACCATCACCGTGTATAACCGGGAAAAATGGCAAACGTAAAATAAAGACATCACCAGCTGTGTTGCGTGAAAGCGATTCTGCTCTAAAACAAAAAGCAGAACCTGTTTTGAGGGACCACCCTGTCACCTGTCATTAATCATTTAGTCTTTAATGACAGGTGACCCTTTTGCCCTTGAGAACTGTATGCATTGGAAATGGCAAGCATGGGCGACAGAGCGAAAAACTGGAGAGAAAAAAAAAAAAATTAAGATGGTCCACGGACTAACTATGCCCCATAACCCATGGCCAGCAAGAGATATAAATTCTCACGAGCCCGTGTGGATGCAGGGGCTCATGACAATGTATGTCTCTTGCAGATGGAACAGGCTGGTTCTGTCTGAACCAAAACGCTGAAATTCAGCTTCCTATGATTTTGAAATGGCTGAATCGGTCTCCAGGGCTGAAGACTGTCACCCAGGGAAATGACAAAAACAACAAAAAGGGAAGTGATCGTTGAAGGAGAAAGAAAAAAAGAAAATTCTCTTGAGTCGGACGCAGTACTACCATTTTCTTTGTTTAACAAAGGTGGTTGCTCAAAGCAGGTTCTGCTCTATAAAAATGGACGGGTTTAAAAAGGTGCAGTACTTACAATGGATCAGGACTGATAAGCTACGGGGTTTTATGCACTAGTCTGTGATTTTGGACCTTACAACCCCATGTCAGGAAGTCCCAAAGTACAGACCTGTGCACGGTTGCAAAGAAGAAAAAAAAAAAAAAAAATCGACCGTGCAAATTAACAATAATCCTTGACAAAAATTACCAAGCAAAAAATTACATTTAAGTGGCAGAGACTAACGCATGTGTTCAGTTGGCACTCTCTCGCGCCATAATGTGATGTCACGTGCAAGTGACATCATAATATGACGTAGTAGAACGGCGCTGCCATACGTCGTAGTCACACTGGTTTTCTTCCTCAATTCGCTGCCGCTTAAACGGCTGTAGCGAATCGAGGGACACAACCTGCGTGAGACAGTTCTTCACTGCGTGTGACGTCAGACTATGATGCAATGCAGCTGTACCTTCCAAGATAGTGCCAAATAACATTCATCGTTTGCCATGGCTACTACCTTAATTTCTTAATTACAAATCCTGTTGTCTATGTCATACTTAATTTTACCTACTTATAATTTTGAATGTGTATAATTTTATACGTTTTAAACAAAACTCTGCACTGCACTGAAGAACTATACTTTAGCGAGGAAACACACACAAGCCATACTCCCACCAACTCTGAATATACTAAGCACCGAAAGACGAGACAGAAGAAACACTATAGCTGTAACTCACGCTCTGAAAACATTGTACACTGCAGAAACTCCAGATTTGGATATGAATATTGCTTTATTCATATTATTAGCAACATTACATGCAATCGTTATCTTTTGTATATAAATACATTTCAAAATATCTGTTTGAAAAAAGTACATTTACAAATTCTCTTCCCTCTCGATACATGTTATTTTTTTCTATACGAAAACTGAGTACACAGTGCGATGAAGTCTAGATCTGCATATGAAGTATGGCGTTCACGACATGCCCAGAAAGAAAAAAGTTCCTGGGCTGATGACAGCCTTAGCTGGCCCGGTCACGGGCCAGCTAAGGCTGACGTCAGCCCGGGGATCTTTTTCGTGCTGGGTAATAGCATCAGTGAGTATATGGGTATTCAACCAAACGGATGCAGGAATTGGAAGCAAAAAAGAAACAAAAATCAAGCAAACCTTGAAATCCTCAGTTTTCTTTTCAGTTAAACGTTTAAAATTTTTAAAAATCTGAAATTTGATTAACCCATTCAGCCCTGACGCACTACAGCAGGAGATGGGTCGACCATGATAATTCAAGGGCAGTGCCAGATTAGCTTGGCGCCTGTCGGCACCAAGCTAATATGGCACTGCCCTTGAATTATCATGGTCGATCCATCTCCTGCAAATGGAGTATAGTCATTAGATGACTCCTCCAAAATTTGGGAAATACGGCCGTCGGGCTGAATGAGTTAATGAAAATCGGAAATATCCACAGTAAACTATCAGGACATCTATCTATGAACAGCACTTAAGGAGGCAGATTTGTGTCTAACATTGCCATCCTGTGACTTCTTAAAGTTCAAAGTCAATTTGAAAATTCGCAGACGTACATGATTTTTTTTTTCTCCTTTATTCGATCACTTTGGATCAAGACCAAACAGCCCAAAGATTAAAAAAAAAAAAGTGAGAAATCGCATAATTTGTATTAATAATGCAAACTTGACTGTTCGTCTGAATCAGGTTATGTTCTTTTAATTTCTAGCACGACTTGCTCGAATCAAACTGCGCTGGTCTGTCATTCTGGACTTTACAACCTGAAGCCGAAAGGTTCAAAGTCACAGACCAGCGCATAATGATGTCAGCGCTGTATCTGAGAAGTGAATGGAAGGAAGCAAAGAAAGGGAGAAAAGGTGGGATGCGAGCGATTAAGAAGGAAAGGTGTGATAGTACGAGTACACAGCTAAGAGTGACTGATTAAAGTAATATAGTCATTTAAAGTACCATTACGCGCAAATTTCAGCGCCTATTGTGCTTGTTAAGAGTTGTCGACATACTTCATAAACTTCTGCGACAGTTTGGGCACACTGGAAATGCGTAATCGCACTTTTTTTTAAAATTCTGCGCAGCCTGTCAGCTCGTCAATGTATGTTAGGCTCAGTTTTACAAATAACGTAGAGCCGATTCATTGTTTAAATTACTTGACATTAAGACACCAGGTGCTGAACTGGATTCTCTTGTGTCTAAACGAACCATAGCTAGATCTGTAGGTGGCGTTTCGTAACCATCTGTTGCTAAAGTGTTCTTTTGAACAGTTATGGCGGTATAGGGCTTGTGACTGGCCGTACAAATTGAAACTTTGGAGAAAGTTAAACAATAAAAAAAAAAAAACACCAAGCTCTGCAAAGTCCGAAATCACAGGCTAGCATGCAAATTTACTGAAATGTCATCTCATAGTGTCTTAAAAGCAAAACAAGCTCTGCAAGGTCCGAAATCACAGGCTAGCATGCAAATTTACTAGATTGTCATCTCAGAGTGTCTTATAAACAAAAGAAAAGTGAGACTTACTTTACTAGATTGTCATCTCAGAGTGTCTTATAAACAAAAGAAAAGCGAGACTTACTTTTTATAAAAGTATATTTTCCGTACTGTTTGTATTTCACACTTCTAGTAACAAAACAAAAAAAAAAGAAGAAGTATTTTACCCCTTTTCATCCAGATACACTATTGCAAGAAATAGAGGGGACTATGATAGTTCAACGGAGGTGCCAGAATAGCTTGGCGCCTGAGGTGCCAATCTATTCTGGCACCGCCTTTGAAGTAAAATGTTTGATCTATCGCCTATTCTGTAATGTAGCCTTCATAGGACAATAAGCACATAATAAAAAATCAACCTCAGAATATAATAGGTAATTCCATCTAAGGCCGATCATAAAAGCGTGATATACAAGGGGAAAGGCGATTATAAAGAATTAAAGAATTAGAAAAAAAAAGAGGATGCGACTGATATTCAAGTATAAAAGGTTAGAAAAAGAGAAATCAGAATGTAATCGTTACAGAATTGAAATTCAAACGTTTCAAATAAACTCAAGCGGAATGAATACGACAGCAGAAGCAGAAGTCCAACAAAGACTGGTGTGCCGGTCTGTGATTTTGGAACTTACGGCCTCGGGCCGTATGGTCCAAAATCACAGGCCGGCACACGTTGAGTCATCAGGTTGCGAGTGTATAGTTCAAGCAGAAACAGTAAAACACCTCCCACTTAGTACAGTTCTACAGTGCAGTGAGTATACAGTTATTTTCTACAACGTCGCGTTCGCGAGCCTAGATTTGTGCTGGTCTGTAATTTTGGACCTTACGGCTCACGCCGTAAGGTCCAAAATCGCAGACCAGCAACACACTGCTAATCAGGTCAGGAACGAGGTTATAGAATCCTTTACCAGAATTAGTGCATTATTACGAAATGGAAGACCTAAGAATGTTGATAGGTTTCACATGTCAGGTGATCGGCCAAAAGGTGAAGAAATAAGGGAATGAGGAAGAACGAAATATACAAGAACTGACTGTTAGAAATTGTCAAAGATTGGGGAACTAAATAAAGTAGACAGCACACATGTGTGCCACGTGTTTTAAAAATATAAATAAATTTTTTAAAAAAATTTCTCGGTATACATTTTGAAACACAATATCATTGCTGATCGAAGGTAACAAATAAAAACTGAAAAGGAACAGTTTTAAGGCATCCTGGTTAAAATACCCTCTCACTGGTGCTGCATGTCCAGTTCTGACCAATCTGAGCTTGCATAATATTGCCAAAGTCAGCATCCTGACCAATCAGGGTGCACCTCACACCCAGAGTAAAGCATAATGGTGGTCATAGCAGAGCCGATGGAGTTACATTGTATACTGTATACAGAGCTAAGTATATAATGCAGTAGGTTGAATATGTCTCTACCATGAACATGTAATGTCATCCTCTCAGTACAAAAAAAAAAAAAAACACAACAAAACAAACAAACAAACAAAAACAGTGTGCATATTGAATATTCAAACATCGCTACTGAATATTCATACATCGTACTTTCAAACTTGCAATCAGTCATGCAATCACCGAAGTGCATCATTCTCTCACATGAACATGTAAGTAGTTGGTGGGTCTGTGATTTTGGACCTTACGGCCAAAAGGCCGTAAGGTCCAAAATCACAGACCCAGCGCAGAAAATAACAAACATCAGCATGGCAATTTACCTGTAGAGACTCAATAAACCATAAACAAGAGCAGCTGCTTAATAAAACAGATTTAGAAAATCATCGGCGTGAAAAAATGTACAAAATAGGCGCCAGTCTTAAGATTTTGGGCCTTTGGCTTTAGGCCATAAAGGTCCAAAATCACAAACAACACCCGCGGACTCTCTGTATCAAAATACCTCGAAGCAAAAATGGGTCACATCTCTAAACATAGCGTGGCGGAGACCGAGACTGGAAACCAGAAAGAGATTATTTTTCCACTCTTCTTTTTTTTTCTTTTTCGGTGTATACATTTTTTTCACGAGGAAAAAATTGAAGTGCCTGACCACCGTTTTGTGCACTGTATCAAAAGGAAAAAAATCCAGGCACCCATGTAACAAGTAACCTCTGACAAGTTTGCACAAAGTTGTCAATGTCTCCCTACAAGCAATGCCCAGTGAGCAAAATCCGTAGGGCCGACATCGGCCGCCGTTGGCCCGTGCAACTGAGGTGCGCGGGCCAACGGCGGTCGACCGTGGTCCAAAGACGTGGTGCGTACAGGCTAACTCCGCCAGGACATAAAGCATTATCGCTGTGCACAAGACTAAAAAAATGTCCTTCAGGTACATACCCCGCTTTTTGGTTCAAACACAATGACCAAGATGTAGTAGTATATACACAACTCTTTTTACACAGTATCAATATGCGTACAAAACATAAAAAATAAAACTGAACAATTGAACCTCTCCCTCAATGCTGGCAAAGCAATAACAAAAGTCAGACACTGCGCAAGAGACAGGTACATTTGTGTGCGAAGGTCTGTGATTTTAGGCCTTACGGCGCTAGGCCGTGAAGCTCAACTAATTCGAGACGTGCATGGTCCGGATACGCGGCTTTATACCGCGCATCCAGAGGCGGCATGTCTCGAATGAGTTAAAGTCACAGACCGGCACCCATTTTGCAGCAGCAGTATACAGTAGACTACAGCCAAACTCAACACTATCAAGAAAGGAGCCAGTGAACTTTGAAGGCATCCTCTAACGCAGTTTTGGGTGGTGGATCATCCATGCAAGCTCAAGGGTCGTGCAAGATTCGCTTGACGCTTTTCTAGGTATCAAGCCAACCTCGTGCTACCCTGAACCATTTAGATTACTACCTATGCTGCTTCCTTTAAAGCGCGCCGAACATAACTTGAATTTTACCCGAAAACCGAACTCCATGCTAAATGATCCTCCTCCGTTCTTTTCCGAAGGGACAAAACCCATAAACTCTCGAATGACCAAATTATTTAGGTGCCGTGGCGGCTCTTAATTATATCGGGCCGGAAAAGAAAAGCTGAGTTCATGGAAAGTTAAGTTTTCTAAAGTATCAGTTTTCCAAGGTGAAATGCACAGTGTATTCGGCGCGCTTTAGTTTAATTAAGGAGTTTGGCTGTAGCATCACAGACGAAATGCTGATAGACGAAACGACAGCTCAGGAGCTGCTTGAAAAAGCAGCTAATTCATGTAAAGCTTTTCTGCTCTAGACTAGGACCAAACAGAAATTAGACATTCACATGAATTAGAGCCCGGACGCAAAGCTTTCCACAACTCCTTTCCACGTGTAAATATTATCAGAAACAGTTTTATGTAAGTCGACAGAGCGCTGAGACATCAGTTATATCTTTTTTTTAGCAAAACGTGTGTGCTGGTCTGTGATTTTGGACCTTACGGCTTCCAGCTTTAAGGTCCAAAATCACAGACCAGCACAACTAATAGCAAAACTAATACTTCTGAACAACACTTCGAGCAGTCAATCTTTTCAACCATTTGCAACTCACGGACCCTGAATTGGGTTTGGGGTGAAAAGACTAAGTCCCACATGAGTGAGCTGGTCTGCGATTCTGGGCCTTGCCGCCAGAGGCCGTAAGGACCAAAATCATAGACCAGCGCACTTTTAAAGTCACACATAAGGCGAAAAGCACTGACAAAGCTCTCAATATAGACATGTTCATAGATGCCAACAAATAATAAACTGTACAGGTTTAACTTTCCTTCATGACATTTCAACATAATAAATCACAAAACTGTGCTATGAAGTTCCCTGCTTACATGAAACTGTAAAAAAAAAAAAAAAAAAAAAGAAGTCCGATCCACATCTAAAGATGTGTTACAAATCAGTCATCCACCATAACACACACTCATGCATCATTCTACAGTACAAAAGTCTCACAACCTGCCAAAAACAAGCACGACCGGCTTGCCGATCTGTGACCCATTCAGCCCTGACGCACTACAGCAGGAGATGGGTCGACCATGACAATTCAAGAGTAGTGCCAGATTGGCTTGGCGCCTATCGGCGCCAAGCTAATCTGGCACTACCCTTGAATTATCATGGTCGACCCATCTCCTGCAACAGGTGCATATGACTTCTCCAAAATTTGGGAAATACGTGCGTCGGGCTGAACGAGTTAAAAGTTTTTCACAGATCCAAAGGCACAGACAAGCAACGCGGATCAGCAAAATGAACATAAAAAATGTTTCCGACATTCTGGTGACTGACGCACACACACAAAACGCGAAAAACGTAACCAACCCTACGAAACGAAAAACAAAAAGAAGATGTAACTGTGTAAGCACACGCGGTACACATGAAACCGGCCCACAGAGCAAGGCAACGTAATGATAATCACACGCGGTACACATGAAACCGGCCCACAAAGCAAGGCAACGTAATGATAATCCTGTGCGCAAAAGACTCCCAGGCTGATGTCGACAGCAGTTGGCCCGCTCACGTCCGTGCGCGGGTCAACTGCGGCCGACGTCAGCCCGGGGGCCCTTTGCGCGTGGGGATAATGAATGGGGAGAGAGTGGCATATATGTGATAGGGGAAGGAAGACAAGGCCTATATAGGAAGGAAGACAAACGCACTTTGGAGGACGTTCAGATTATGACAAGAAAACTCAATGAACCCCAGTCAGACGGCAATTTGCATACAAACGCACAGCAAACCAACAGTGCTGGTGTGGATTTAAAAGGAAACTGTGTGCAAGGAATAGCTGTGAGTAGAAATCATTAGACGGTCGATCGCAGACACAGACCTTCTTTCGAAATGTAGAAGCACTATGCTAAGCCATTTCGTTATGGAATTATGCTGTGAATGAAACTGCACTCTAACAAACAAAGTGATACACGAGACATATGACTAAATTAAGTCCGAAGGCAAGCATAAATTTAGACTCTTGAAAACCACCAGAAAGGTCGAACAGTCTACACGAATGTATGACAGACAAGTGAGCGTTGAAACGATGGTTAACTCATTCGCGGCCAGCCGCATCATGCCGTGCATCCGGATGCGGCTTGCCGCGAATGAGTTAAGCCATATGGCAAGAGAAAGTAAGACTGCAATATACCCTGGGTTAATTTTAAGGCAGAACGAGTCGAACAAAGCAGGGATGCCACGGTCACTTGAAAAAAAAAAAAGAAAAAAAAAAGAAAAGCAAGCCTGATAAAAAACAACTTTATGTGCCGGTCTGCAATTGTGGACCGTACGGATACAAACTGGAATGTCCAAAATCACAGCCCAGCACAATAGGAAAAGAGAACCTCACAATACTAGAATACGTACACTATACAACGGAAGGTGATATGATCACGAATACATTCCAAAATATGTAGCATTAGTTCTAGCCAACCTGGAATTGGAGAACAAGGATATAGGGCGAGTGTCTTTTTCACCTATTATGCTATACATATTGCTAAAAAAATAAAGACAGTTGACTCATTCGAGACATGCCGCTCATGCCGCGTATACGGAGGCAGCACGTCTCGATGAGTTAAGCAGCCAGGGCTAATGACAGCTAACAACACTTACTGTGTGCTGGTCTACAATTATGGACCTTACGACCTAGTCTTAAGGTTCAAAAACACATACCAGCACGAACGCACATATTATTATGATGGTAAACTGAATACTTAAAGCATGACTACTGCTGGTGGACAAATAAATAAGCACATGCTTTAAAAGCAGTCACTCTTTTTGCCCTTTGGCTCGCAGGACTAACTGACTTCCATTCTATGGAATGAAAGTCCTTTAGTTTTCGGAGTCGAAGGGTTAAAAAAAAGAAAGAAACCTAACCAAATAATTAAACTTACTAGCCAAAATATTGATGTATATGAAAGTTCAATCATCTTGCAAAACATTTAAAAACAATTAACAAATCAACGAACACAATTACGTTCTAGAAAGGAGGTAGTGATCGAGGAAACATCTACAATTTGTGTGTGAATAAATGAATTCAACCATCAACACCACCCTGTAAGAACAATTACTACACTACTAGAACGTTTGAATGCCGTGAACAAAGCAGAAAATTGTGCATTAACCCCCTTTTGCACACATACACCAGTACCGAGGGCTGCACGCACAAGGGGGTTAAGGACTCTACACAAGGCCAAGGAAATATTCTGCTAGAAAGTTCGAACTCCGTGAATAAAGCAGTAATGTGCATAAAAGAATATACATCCGGCCAAGGCTAACACTAGAGAGCTGAAAAGAGTTCTGCAATATATTGCCACTGGCCCTGACGCCAAAACATTTGCAGACTCCTCACGTCACACTGCTGAAATATTAGTTCAACCCCCTTGTGCATGCAGCCACCGGTCCTGTAAACAGGACCGGTGGCTGCATGCACAAGGGGCTTAATGACCAAGCTCATCACTATCAATGATGAATGTCTCACCTTTAAAGTCTATCACACAATAGCCATTTCACCAATGTGTTGGCGTGCATGTACTTTTCAACCCCCTTGTGAATTCAGCAACGAGTACTGTAAACAGTAGTGGCGGCTGCACGCACAAGGAGGATAACGTAAAAGCTGTTTACATGTAATGCAAACGCTTAAATATTTTGATTTTCCCTTGCTCAACAACCAAGTGACAAGAAAATAAATCAGACTTCAACCATAACATGGAACAAATGGTAAGATAAGCAGAAAAAAAAGAATGACTGGATGGAACCATCAGCAAATCGATCCTTAACCCACAAAAAAATCTGCAGCAGCCATTAAGACTCAGATGTGACCATAGAATCCAAAGTTTCAAAAACGTACAACATGCATCTTTAATGTCTTCATAGTAGTACAACAGAACTATTAGACTGCCTGCATTGTGGGTTGTCCTGAAACGTACCACCTTTTACCTTATACATACAGACTTCATTCACAGCAGGAGGGATATGCACGGTTAGAATATAGTAATCTCATATACCATCATGAAAGAATTCATTATGATATATGTACTTCAGTGTATTATGGAATGCATTGAATATAGGACGCAATATGGGGACACTGTACAAGATATGAAAAAAAAAAAAAAGGTTAATGAAACATTTTTCACCTAAATACTTTTTTATCATCTTGTATGTGGGTGTGGCATGTACAAAGCAAACAGAGCATGCGGCAGTGTCTGATTGTTAAAAAATCAGATCTTTGTGTCAAATTACTTACTGCTGTGAATAAACAAATCAGTGCTGGTCTGTGATTTTGGACCTTACGGCTCGAAGAGCTGTAAGGTCCAAAATCACAGACCAGCAGATAGATTAGAGTAATTTCTCACCCATTGCAGGCGACAGATAATTTACAGAGTGAACACAATTTTACAGGATCCTCAATCCTGTGAATCAAGTTCTTCATCCCTTACTGGCTCTCAAATCAGCGCAGAAGCTGGTGATGGGTGGTGCCGCTCCTGCTGTGAGTGTGATGCACCCTCCTTGGTAGGAGGGAAGCACAAGTCTGCCCTCCAGCGACAATAAAGTTGGAAAAAGATAACTAGGAAAATACCAAATAAACTAACCAACCCAGTCAAAAAATCCGCTTGTCTGTGATTTCAACCTAACATGGGGCAGTAAGGTCGACTATCACAGACCAGATCACAAATCAAGTATTTTCACTGGATGCTGCAACTTCTCTTGCATGTATGACAATGCCTCTTGCCACCATGTTACAGTTATGCCGTGCCAGTGGAAAAAGACAAAAAGACAAACAAAAAGAGGGGAAAACACCTGGCAACCCTTTCGCTATTAGGTGATGTGGGTAGACAGGGTGTTACAAGCAATTAAATACACATAACAACGAGGGGAAAAATTCAGGCGAACAACTAGCCCTGACTGGACAAACAAATAATAAATTTCCAAATGATGATAAAAACAAATTTGCCCCATCTGAAGGCCAGGTCAGGGGTCAGGTAAAGGGTCAAGGTAGGGTGGATGGGGGAGGGGGGGGGGTGGTCAGGTCAGAAATACTTGAAGTCACCTCGTCTGGCTGCAGCTTGCTTGTTGCCCATTGGGGGTCCAGAGATAACACTCGTCTGGTCCATCATGCTCATATCCTGTTTGACAGAAAAAATTTTGACATACAGTTAAATTTGTCAACCAGAAGGGAACAAACATGCTGGTCTTTGATTATCAAAGGTCTGAATTGACTTTGAAAAAAAAAGCGGAAATTAAAAAGGCACAAGAAATTATACACGGAAACAGTAGTAGTATAGTAGTTTGAGGAGCGGAAAATCGGCGGAAATCGGCGAGATTACCGAGGAAATCCTCGAAACGGCGGAACAATTCCGGCCTTTGATTATTGACCTTAAGGTCCAAAATCACAGACCAGCATGCAGTTTTCATTTCTGTGGCTGCCACAGGAAAACAAATGTTTCAAACAACAATGCCGCAAGTGTCCATTTGTGATGTTTTGCTGTTCTAAGACAGCTGGTTTGATTTAGCAGTTCAGCAAAATCTGTGTCATCATCACAAATGTTTACCCTTCTGATGCTTCAGGCCAAACACTGAAAGATAGTAGCCAGCAATGTGAAGCTGTCATGTGACCGCTTCAATAAGACGTATCAGTCACTACAAAAAATAATTATATGTATAATGAATGAAACAAGAAGGGCAAAGCCCATATGGATCACGTGTATCGACCACCTATTTCCTGAGCTCTTGTGACCCTTGACCTTTCCCCGGGGTCATCCAAATTAGTATGCATAGATAGGTCTTACCATCAGGTATCTCTGTAGCAAGTTTGGGTTTGAAGTTGAGAATAATATTTGCGAAAAGAAATATTTGTTTTGTAAAAATATGGTCATTTTGGACCTATTTCTTGAGCTCTTGACCTTGATCTTTCCAAGGGATGAAACAAATTAGTGTGCGTATAAAGGTCTTACCATCAGGTATTTTTGTACCAAGTTTGGGTTTGAAGTTGTGAATAGTATTTGAGAAAAAAGAAATTATGTCCCAAAATAGCTATTTTTCATATATTTCCTGAGCCACTCTGACCTTGACCTTTGTGAGAGGTCACTGAAATTGGCATGTTTAGAAAGGTCTTGCCACAAAGTATCCTTGGGCCAAGTTTGAAGACAGCAGCTTGAATAGTCTCAGAGAAAATGCCAACGTTAAAGTTTTCCACGGATGACACCAGACAGCGGACTGGCAGACGACCACTGGCCCAGAACATACTCACTTTTGCTTCGCAAATGTCCAGCTACTACACGAGAAGAGCCCTTGGCTTTCAATTTTTGTAAATTTTATCTTCTTGACAAAGATTTTTGCAAACTTAATTTAATTTTGGTGTAAGCCACTTCCTATTTTCAACAAATGGAAATTGACCCATTAATTGCCATGTAACTGCAGCAGGAACAACACTTAAGGGGAGCATTTTTTTTTTAAATCAGTTGGAGCAAACGTCCTACGAGAAACAAAGCATTTTTCACTTTTGCAGTTGTCAATTTTATAATAATCATAAATCATTAAATAACAAGTATGTACATAGTCATCATGTATACATAAATGCGTGCAGGTCTGCGAATTTGAACCATATGGTTTTCAGCTGTAAAGTCCAAACTCACAGACTAGCACATAAATGTTAATGTTTTATGAAGCACCCCGCACCCATCGCTGCAATCAGTATCTTGATGGCATCTGCTTTAAACAGTCCACCTGTTAGTTTTGCCAGTTAATGATAAGAATAGCACCACAACATCCACAAAACTAACAAAAGCCTTCATGCGCATTAACAAAACAATGTACATGTACATATAAACCTTTTGGTCATATGCTTGCCAGTGTTAAATAAAGCACTACAGTGTTTTCTGTGTGTATACACGTAACTCATAGACAAAATATGAAGTCCAAGAAACATATTAGAAAAAGCTTCAATTTTAACTCGTAAGCTCTCAGAACTAAATGACTTCCATTCGACATAATGGAAGTCGTTTAGTTCTGGGAGTTAAAAGAAGTTTTAAATCTTCGGATGGATGGGAGTCTTCATGAGAGACGAGGAAGGAATTCACTTCAGGATCAGGATGAAGTGAGACAGACACTCGTAGATCATGCACAAAACAACAAACTCCAGACAAAAACTGATGATCATTCACCGTATGTCTGTGATTTTGAACCTTACGGGTCAGAGCTGTAAGGTCCAAAATCACAGACCAACACACTACTGTGACTATTCAAGCACCTTCACCAGACAAATGCATCTCTTCTAATGTGTGCTTCACGACACAGAGTTTACTTAATTCAAGGAGCCTACTGCACTTCGGCAGGAAAGTATGAGAGGACGGACAGAGGCAACATTCATGTGCTGGAATGTGAATTTGGACTTTACGGCCTCTTGGCTGCAAGTTCCACAATCACACACTAACATGCATTCAAATATGAAGTGATTCGGACTAATAGTAATACACTTTAGTAATCTGGCAAAGCTGGACTACGTATATACAAGGTGCAACATGATTAACCAGACACAATGTGACTAGACAAGAACTTTGTATGCAAGATGATGACCACCAAATGTTCGAGAGAAGAAATACCAAGAGAACTTCAAAAATATTAGAAACAGATTGATTGATTGATTGTACATTGCTTAACGTCCCGACAGCAACAAGGCTTTCTCAGGACGTGCCTGCACTGCTTGTGAAAAAAAAAAAAAAAAAAAAAACCAGACATTGAATGTATGTCGCCAGCCGTCAAATACATTAAATAAACCTAACACATGGGCCTAAATAAAGTTAAGACCATTAGCAACACACATCCAATATCAAGAGCTACAGGCAGTGCAGACAGTAGGAGAGTTTGAAAAGGCAATACAGGTGAATGGACAAAGGGTAGACAGAAACACATGCCCAGAATAGAGAGAAAACCCACCCTGTGGGCTGACCAGGGTGACCCTGGGAACTAAAAAATACCTAACCCCACCCAAGTCCCCAAGGGCAGACCCGGGTGGGGTTATTAGAAACAGAGGGCTGATGGGCAATACAACTTGAAATAAGGCAAAGGCTGATGGCTCAAGAGTAGTTCCTGACTATGTTGGCAATTGTTTAGGAGCCAAGCTGCTCAGGAACTACCCTCCAGCTGTAACAGTAAAGTATGCATACATCATATCATCCGTTTTTGAAGATGTGAGGCTTTTTATCCTCACACAATACATAGGTGTGTGGGAAAGAAAAGTTATTTGTGGTTGAAATGTAGTGATAAAGGCAAACGTTACCAGAAAATAGACACATAGATAGATAAATATGTGTGCTAGTCAGTAATTTTGGTCCTCCAGACATACAGAGGTAAAAAAAAACAAACCCCTTGCGCACATAAAATAAATAAAAAACATTTAAAAAAAAGCAATAAAAACAGAAAATAAACAAACAATAAAAATAAAATAAATGATGTTCAGAAATAAATAAATAATTTTAGAAATAAATAAATACAAAGGGCGCAATCTGAGTTTCTGAAAAATAGACAGGAGGCATGCTGTACTGAAACTTTCCCTGTAGTGTGAAGACATTTAATGCACATGACAGGAACAGTACATCCACGGCAGCAGCTTACAGTATGTCAGGTCAAGCAATACATCACACTAACACCAAAACCTCAGTCACAGGTCATTAAATGTGGCCTGAATATTTACCATTATTGTAAAGCAACAAGCAGAATTTTCAGTGGTAGCCATCCCCAACCTGTCAAAGTACAATAAATGAGGCAATGTGAGCGAAAAGGTATGAATAATTATATTACATGAGATGGTCAGGACAAAGTGAACAGTATAGCCGCCATCTTGTGATGCCCACATCATGTCAAGAAAGGAAAAATTAAGAAGCCCACTGTAAGAGAGCCGTTAACAATACAATACTACCAACAATAACAAAGATACTGCACGTCAAATGTTCAGTCCCCCCCCCCCCTACCCCCCCGCAAAAAAAGAGAGGATAAAAAAAAGGAAAAAAGAAAAAGAAATTTTAAAAAAGCACAAACAAACAAAACAACAGAAAGCAGAACCAATGTCCCCCGCCCCCCCCCCCCCCCCCCCCCCCCATGTTTCTAAACAGAAAAAGTCATCACAGGAGAAAGCCCCAACTAAAGCAGCCCAAAAAAAACAATGTCTGTACGACTCTAAAAAATCAGATCAATGTTTAACCCCCCCCCCCCCCCTCCTTCGCAAAAAAAAAAAAAAAAAAAAAAAAAAAAAAGGAAAAGGAAAAAAGAAAAAAAAAAGAAAACCTTTTGTTTTCAAAGACAACTTTTGATGAATGGACACATTTCAGACGGACCTAACTAATAAATAAATAAATAACAATGTTAGGAACTACACTTCTGACACAACTATGAATGTTTACTATAATTTCACAGAAGCATGACCGCTGACTTGATTATGCTAGACATACAGCGAATACGCAATGTACACATACTTTCCACATACAAGTTACACTTTTCTGGCTTTGCCATGCACCTTGAGCACCCCATATTCACCCCATGAAGTATTGGAGTCAGCCAGTAAACATTACCCGGTGTGCAAAAGGCCATCAGGCCAATGCAGGCCACCGCTGGCCTGCACACAGCCATGCATGGGCCAACAGTGAGTGACATCGGCTCAATGTTCTGCACACCGAGTACATGTAAGAGCCTGTTGTGACCAGTATAACTCTTCAGCAAAACAATAACCGTCATACAGTCTGACATATTTATTCCTAAACAAAATCCACCAGGATGTTCATTTATTACTGCTCCAGCCAGCGAATAAATTTAAAGTAAAAGAGATCTTTGTTCCAGCTGCCATTTGACTCAAAAAATAATTATAAGACCTCAACATTTTACAATATGTCAAATTATTTCATTTCTGAAAGTGTCAGAACAGGCTCCAAAACAAGCTCTAAGTGTCAAAACGGGCACCAAGTTATATTATGATAATGGAAGGGCTGTATGTATTCACGGATTGGCCGACAGACATTCTACCTGACAAGAAGCTGGTCATCGCCAAAGACGCTGAAAAGGTGTAGAAATATTGATGATATTGATCTCTAGAACCTTGCTGCACTTGCAGTGAAAAGCAAATAAAACTTTATTCATGTGCTGCTGTGTGATTTGGACCTTCTGACTGTGCAGTAAGTTACCAAGTCACAGACCAGCACCCATTTCCTTGTATCAGCAAATGTAGCTGACAGAGAAACAACATTATTTGACAGACAGACAAACTGATACAATGACAGATGAATATCCTCCATCTCCTTGGCTGAAAATTGTAACCCCTTCACTGCCAAGAAAAACTGAACAAATACCCAACTGCAAGAAGTATAGATTCTCATGAGCCCTTGCAGCTGCGGGGGCTCATGAGGATCTATACTTCTTGCTGAAACCACTTTGCATCCACGTTCCTTTAACATATGAAATCTTTTGACACTGAATTATATTTTACCATGATTTTACTATAATTTTGAAAATATAATCTGCATCCGTTGGCATTGAAGGGGTTACACAAATAATACTTAGTGTCTTGAATTCATTAACAGTGCTACCGGTTGGTTATCCAAAAACCACTCAGTGTCAAAACCAAATTAATTGTGCAAACCCGTATATTTAATATTTAACTTCACACACCCCTTCCGCCAAAAAAAATCACAGCCAACAAACGCCAAGTAAAAACGCAAAAAGCCTTTTACAAAGGCCACACATTTCCAATGTGCAAGCCCACATTCATGTCGTTTCATCACAACCTCCCCATCTGATCGAAACCCAACACACGTTCTGAAATCAGAAGTAGATGTAGGTTTAAAATGAACATGTTTTGACAAAAACACTGGATGTAAATAAAACCCTGGAAAAAAGTGAAATCATGATTGTCCAGGCATTTAATCCACTGTTTTTGAAACACATGCAATTTGACCTACTTCTGATTTCCAGAAAGAGTATATTCAAAACCAGCAAGAAAGGCAGTGCCAGTATGGCTCATGTACACAATGAGAAAAACAGCAAGCCTTTTACATAAAGGCCACACCTTTTACAAGTCAAACTGAAGAACCAAACAAAGCTGATTCTATAGTAAAATGCAAAATACTGACCCGTCCGTTATCTACATTTGTGTTGGTGACTTCCTTCAAGATGGTGTATGGGCAGTAACCTGTCTCCCCTTTGTAGTTTCGAACTTTCCACCAGTTGCGGCTGTTGTCCAGGACCTAAAGTTGGGAAAAGAGAAATGGAATGAAGTAACTGCTCTACAACGCATATAGATTATTACATTTGTGTTTAGGTAACACTGAGAATATCACTCAAGTGGTTTAAAAAAAAACCCACCATTACCCTACAACTAGAAGGTTCAAAGGATATGTGTAAATAAAATAGTCCACAGATTATGTTTCCGATAAAAAATTCCACCTCACCAAATGACGAAAACGAAGCACATTTTATTACTTTGTTACACTTGTTAGCTCAGACCTACAGTATTATCACATTCATTCATAAGACACCACTGAAGGAAATACTGTAGATCAACTATGATAGTTCAAGCATTGTGCCAAATTAACTTAACACATTCCCAAGTTGTTCTGCCAATGTCCTTAAACTATCAAAACCAATCTACCTCACCCCCCTAAGACATATACCATTTGCTGTAGTGTTCTCCATATGGACCCACACAGGGAGTATGCCAAAAGTACACTTATATTCAAATGAGATGCTTAGCATCTCATTTGAATAAAAGTGTGCTTGTGGCATACTCCCTGTGGCATACTCCCAGTGCTTGTGGCATACACCCTATCTATGGAGCACTCCCACAAATGGTACAGGCAGCCTTTATAAACACCTCAAAACTTGTGAAAGTCGTTACAGGGTGTGAGTGAGTGTATAATTTCTATCACAAATATCAAATTTACCTGTAGGTAGTCTCCTTTCGCCACAGTGAGCTCTTTTTGGTTCTTCCCCTGTCTGTCGTGAAGCACTTCAAATGCACTGAGGAAAAGTACCATTAGAAACAACACATCATTATCCATAAGTAGCATTATCCATTATTAGGTACTTATTAGGTACTTTATTTATTATTCCAATTCCAAATATCAGATACTTAGTAAATTACTTTTAAATAATGGTGGGGACTGCACAAGGTATTAAAGTTAAGTACAGCAATTCTTTTCAGTTTTGTGGTACTATTTCTAGGTTAGTGATAATACAAAGATTAAAAAGAAAAAAGAAGAAAAATGATAGTTCAACCAATATTTCATAATCTAACGAAAAAACAACCCATCTACTTCGCAACATGTTCATGTGTTTTTTTAGCATCCATCTATATGTAGCATTCCGCAAATGCTCATGGGCAAAGCCAAAGTCTTCCACTACTGAGAAAATAAAGCCATAAAAATTGCGAGAGCCAAAGAACCTCATGAGCCCCCGCAATTGCGGGGGCTCATGAGGTTCTTTGGCTCTCTCTGACCATTTATAATGGACCGGTTTAGTTCTAGGTTGCTCATACAGACCGATCCAACTGCAATAGACACAGATTCTCATGAGCCCCTGCAGCTGCAGGGGCTCATACGAATCTATGTCTCTTGCTGGCAGAGACTGGCACGTGGCAAAAATGATAAAAAAAAGAAAGAAGATAAAATAGTACATACGCCGCTCCTGATCGTCGGACTTCGTGCAGGTAGGCTGTGTTGTCGTCTATGCGGCCCATGGGCTGTTGACTGGGAGGCGCTGGAGATTCCCTCACTGGCTCAGGTCTCCGGTGGGGCTCCTGCGCTCTCAAGTTCCTACAGAACACAGAGCGTGTTTCATAATCAGTACATAGCGCACTACTTACTGCATCATTCATATTGAACTTGAGAACCCTCAAAAGAAAAAAAAAAAATTAAGTCAAATCCTCATAAGGTGGTTAAATTCATTTGAAAATCTGGTGAAATGAGGCATGATAACAAAATACAATTGTGTAGAGGCCTAACTTACAATGAGATTTTGGATTTTAAACAGAAAACAGTAATGACACAAGCAAAACAGTGGTGTTTCGCATATCACTATCAGAAGTAGGTTAAAAAAAAACCAGTTCACCTCTTGATGCAAATAGTGAATTAATCAAAACACTTGCAATTCTGACCAAATTCTGAACAATATCTATCTGAACTCTATGAATAACCTAACACATCCACATCATATACAGATGTAATGTCTTCAATTAGTCTATACCGCCCCCCCCCCCCTCCTTCACCCCCCCCCCCCTTTTTTTTGCCTGGCAACTGTGACAGACCAATGCAAATTTTAGGTTAGCTGTGTAAAAATACAGTTGTCAGATTAAAATGTATGATGCAAATTGAACATGTATTATCAACATAAAGAGAATCAATTGTACTAAATAGATTTTATACACACTGTATAAAGATATGATTTGAAAGCTTGTGCGGCAGAGTGATATTAACCCTTTTAGCCCCAGGACCCAGCATAAGGAGATGGATTGATCATGATAATTCAAGGGTAGTGCCAAATGAGCTTGGCGCCTTCAGGTGCCAAGCTCATCTGGCACTACCCTTGAATTATCATGATCAATCCATCTCTTACAACTGCTACATAGTCGTTAGGCAACACCTCTGAAATTTGAGAAATGGGACCTCAGGGCTAAAAGGGTTAAGGACTTCGGAAGTGTGGCAAAAGAGTGTATTAGCTTCAGAAATGACCAAACAAGAACAGAAACAAATGGCAGCAAATTACAGAAAGACGTTTACAGACTGTGTAGCTGTGACGGAGTATGTACAATGCAGTGAAGATCAGTGACAAGAGTCGTACAGACTGGGATGTCAGTTTACAATATCACAGAAAGTGGTTGCTACTTTGTACCTTGCTTTTAACCCCTTGTCCACCACTATATGTACATTTTCTTTCTAAAATCTGTGTTCACTAAATGACTACCAGCCACAACTGTCCAAACAACATGGACACAAAGTGGTTTTAGCATGAGGCATAGATCCTCATGAGCCCCTGCAGTTGTAGTGGCTCATAATGGATCTATATCTCTTGCAGTTGGATTGTGTTCACTTTTTCTGGGCAGTAAAGGGGTTAAATGCTTGTGCAGCCTGCACAAGGATTTAAAAGTAAATTATTAAATAATATAACAATGTACCTGTAACATGAATAATACACTACTGCACTTGAATCTGATACCATGAATCTAAGGATTTGCATTGCAACATGTGTCGTTATCAACTACTGATTCCCAAGCATCATCTGTACCTATGTCACAGAGTTCAGCATGCAATCCAAACTGGACATCTGTTCCAATTACTGAACATTCTTGCAACATTTTACTATGAAGCAAACAACATGCGTAAATAAACCATTTTCATTTTTGAAGCTCATCCAAACAGCCGCCCACACCCAGTCTCTAAAATACATTCGAGCTACTCTTACAACTGAGCAGATCAATACATTCACACCATCATTAGGACACGTCAGTTAAAAATGGATTAGGAATGACAGTTCAAGGGTAGTGCCAGAATAGCTTGATGCCTTGGAAGGCATCAAGCAAATCTGGCACTATCCTGGAACTATCATAGCTGACCCATCTCCCACAGCTGCGCACAGTCTTTTTAAAGGCCTCCCAATATAAAAAGTCATTCTTTGGTGTGACCGAGTCAAAAGATACTCCCACAGTTACATCCCTCCATTGTCTATCAATGTCACGCTCAGTCATGCAAGCTGTAAGCCAATGTATTTGTCAAACTGAAAAGAACAGGGGACAGCGCCCTAATATCATGCTCCACTTATTCTCTTCTGTTTGACACTCCATACATGGAGCGCAAATGATCAAGAACTTTTGATACAAAACCACACCCAGGAGAACGAAGTTATCCCTAAATCAGATCAGGTCAAGAAAGGAAATGGCAAAGTCGCTCATCCAGATGGATCTATTGGCAAGAGGCATAGATCCTCATGAGCCCCTGCAGCTGTAGGAGCTCACAAGAATCTGTGCCTCTTGCTGGTATACAACAACTGGCTCCACTTGTCTCCGCAGACAAAGTCCTCAGTAGCAAAACGTCTTTGGCCCCACGACGGCTGCAGTGGGCCTGTGCACAGCCATCATGGGCCCTGAGGACCTTTGCTTACTGGGATGAAACATGATGTCTGATCTGATTCTGATTTAGGGATAACCACTATAATCACACAGATTAACTCATTCGAGAATTGCCATAGTTGGATATGCAGCAAATAGCTGTGTATCTGATATGGCACATCTCGAATGAGTTAACAGTCTGTAAGGCAGCATGTTAGTAAAAGTTCCACTCGTATATGTAGTGAAAGCAGAAGACGTGCCCAAACACAATCAGTCACCTTCCTCTTTAAAGGTCTCAGCCTCGAACTATTCAGCTTTCTTCATCACACAAAATCTGTCTTGCTTCACAAAATGTGTCACGCATCAATTAATACAATTTATAAACTGTTCACACCCCAAACGTTTGAAAAGAAAGCGTCTCTTCAATTAAGAGGCCAGCCCAGATTGCATGAATTATATGAAATAATGTCAAAATGTCTCCACATTTTTTTCAACAAAACATATAGTATTTTAATTACTGGATGTGGTTTAACCCCTTGACTGCTACTGATGATGCCGCTCAGTGGAAAAGATGTGTCATGCATGTCTTTGCACAGAATAATATCATCAGTAGCACTAGCAGTCAAAGGACTTTACCCTTAACCCACCCTCTCCACAGAAACGTTAATGGCTGCACTATAAATTGACACCTATGTGGCCTTTTTCATTCTGGGACCTGGGCTCAGTTGCATGAGCGAGCTTAGGCCTGCGCCAGCTTAGTGGCTGGCGAAGGACTAAACTCGCTCATGCAACTGGGCACTAGTGCTTAGATAAGAGCTGCTACCTTTTCTATCTGCCCCATATTCTCTGCACTTTTCACTCCTTTTACACTTTTTTTCAAATGCAAGCATACAGTATCTTTTCTGCTCATTTATTCTAATAATTTTCCATCGCTATTTTATTTATTACTATTATTATTTTATTTCTTAGCTATGGAAGGTGAGTGAATGAGTTGTTAGTTGCCAGTCACCTGTCTATATGTTGTTCTACATACTCCCGATAGCCCGCAACTGCAGGGTTGCCCAGTGCATTGTGGGGTGGGGTCGGAGCGCGAGGGTTTCGGTCATAAGGGCTCTCAAAGTCATCCATGCGTCGGAAACGCTCTTCCTCTGGTGGGAATGGTACCACCCTCTCTGCGGCCTGTAAGCAAACAAACAAAAAAAAAATGAAATATGAAAATGTAACAAAGAAACATAAGATCTTTAGTTCTCCCTACAAGAAAGAACACATTCTAATTTTATTTTTCTTGAAAATGTTAGTGTCATGTGTTTGATCTTGAACACCATAACTGTTAAGAAAATCTGACTGCTCCAACTGCAAGAGACATAGATCCTCATGAGCCCCCGCAGTTGTGGGGGCTCATAAGAATCTATGCCTCTCCCTGAAACGACTTTGTATTGATGTTCCTTTGACAGCTGGGGATCTCTGATGTTGAATTTACATAGATTAAAAAAATACAAACTACATCCAATGGCAGTGAACACAAAATGCTGGGGGACTCATTTTATCCTGTTGTTTATGCCCCAGTTCATCATAAATTGTTAGCAATACAGCGAGACTTACCTGTAAGGTGAAGCTGATTGCAAATTCTTACGAATTTGTTGTAGACCAGAACTAGTGCACTTGAGAAATGCACGCTGCTTATCCCTTCAGTATTGAAAGACAGCTCATTACCTCTGACAGAACCCCGGAACAAGTGCACCTCACAACGAAGTGAAAGGGCAGGGTAGAGCGCAGTGTTCTTCAACACAATGTGGGGTGGGCAAGTGCACCAGTTCCGGTCTACAACAAATTCGTAAGAATTTGCAATCAGCTTCACCTTACAGGTAAGTCTCGCTGTATTGCTAACAATTCTTACTCATTTCCTGTATCCTGTCACTAAGTGCACTTGAGATTTGAGAGCACCAGTGGTAATGAGCGTAAAGGCTAAGTCATGCTGAAATGACAAGCAGCCTTATCTCTACTTCTTTGCCAGATACCTGTCCATCACCACCTGACCTAAGGTGGGTTTCTCACTCGGAACCCGGCAATAATAGCGTGAAAAGGTGGAGGCATTTGTCCATCCCGCAGCTTTCATGATGACATCTATGGAAGCACCCATATCTTTTGCTGCTGAGGCGCTGGCCAGTCTGGTGGAGTGAGCAGAATAATGCACAGTGTCCACCTGTGCTCTCTTTTGAGTCCATGTTAGCCACCTGGCCACAGTATTGGAGCTTGGCCTGCTGTGCGGAGCGAGCATTGCAACTAACAAACCTGTTTTGTCCGTCAGCTCCAGTCTGTCTTTTTGTTTCAAATATTTTTAACGTATGAATCACAGCCAAAGAACTGACTGTTGGAAAAGCATGAAGTTCAATGGGTTCCTGATGTTTTCCCCTTATTGAATGTTTTAACAGCTTAGTTAAATAAAATATACACTTGCCTTCTGACAAGCGCATGTTAGTAACATTTAGCGCTCGTAGCGTTTGGCACCTCTATCCAGAGAGAAAAGCAATAAGCATTACAAGTTTTAGCGAGAGTTCTTTGAACTTAAGTTTGTTTAGAGGCACCCACGTCTTTAGCATGTGCAACACTACATTCACATCCCATGTGCTATGGTATTTGGGAAACACTGGTTTTCTCGCAAAAACACCCTTCATGAATCTCTTAATCACTTCTGTAGACCGGCCTAGCAGCACTCCATCTGATATGTACACAAATAACAGCTGAGCGCTTACCCTTCTGTAGCTGTAGTATAATACTTTATAGAATAGGTCATTGAGTGCCAATGACACAAGAAAGTTGACTGCCTCGCCTAGCGGCGGTGAGACATGATCCACCGATCTCTCACTCGCGTACCGTCTAGGAGTGATGTATCCTTCGTACAAGTGACGGGTGGCCGGTCGCCAAGGTAACATGATGATGTCGGTTGCATCTGAAGAAAATCCCTCACCTCTGTATCTATCCCTGACACCTTGCAAATGACTAGTTTCAGTTTTTTGCGCAGAGGATGTCTTTGTGTCAAGTCTCTTGGTTAACATAACAAAGTCTCTCTTGCTGACAGCAGTACTGGTTTTCATACCAGCATTTGCCTCAGCACTGGCCAAAACACTCTGGTTTCACCACGATGGTGCCACTACCACTCCCCTGGCTTTGTCCTTGTTTATCTTTGCCAGGACCACCGGTAACAGACTCGACTAAAAGGGGGAAAAACAGACAGTACAATCACCCCAACCAATGGAGAAAGCATCCACAGCGAAAGCCCCAGGGTCTGGGAGAAAGGATACATACTTGGGAAAATGAGCACTGATTTGCCCTAATGATAGGCTGCTGTCCCTTGACACTATCCAGGTCCCGGACAGTGGATTCCTCATCACTGGTGACTCCAACAGCCAGACCCAGAGTTGTGGATATGACACGATTGACAAGAGAGGAGAAGACATCGAGGAGTGGCAAGATGAAAATCACCTGATACTTGCCAATGACCCTGAGGACCAACCTACCTTCTACTGTCGCCGCTGGCACACCACCACTACACCGGACCTGGCGCTTTGCACTGACAATGTTCATAAGCACCTCAGCAGAACAGTAAGACCACAGTTAGGAGGAAGTGACCACCGCCCTGTCCTCCTCTCCCTAAAAGGAAGCAGAGCAGCTAGCTCGCCACACAGACCAAGATGGAACTACCGAAAGGCAGACTGGCGCTTGTTCAGTATCCGAACAAATGAGCTAATGCAAGACCTCGCTGTGTCTGGAAGGAACATCAACAATGTGGTCAGAGAGTTCAACGACATTATCAGTAAGGCAGCCAAGGAAACTATACCTCGAGGGGTCCAGAAAAACTACACCCCATACTGGACCGCAGATCTTCAGAAAGCACATGACAACCTCACTAGGGCCAGAGAAGACGCTGAAACCAACCCCAGCCAAGAAAACAACATCAAGCTACAACACAGTAAGGCCCAGTATCTGAAGATGAAGTTGGAGTGTACAAGAAGAAATTGGAGAGAGAAGACTGCAAGACTGAACATGGAGAGGGACACCACCAAGTTGTGGAGACTGACCAAGGCGTTGAACGATGAGGGCACCAGGGAACAGAAGATCACCTTGGAAGAAGATGGGAAAGCACCGACTGGTAGGAAAGCTGCAAACATGTTCGCACAGATCTATGCGAAAGAAAGTAACATCACTCTCCCACAAATGTTTGAGAAAGAAATCAGACAGGAAGAAAGAGAGAGAACAAGAGATGCAAACATCCATGATGCAATGAAGAAGGACATCACCCTTCCAGAACTGAAGATGGCCATCAAACAGCTGAAGAAGAAAAAATCTTCAGGTCCAGACAGCATCTCAAACGAGATGTTACAACACCTTGGCAACACTGCCTTAACAAAGCTACTGGACATCTTTAACCACAGCTGGAGAGGCGGACAGGTACCCCAATGCTGCAAGGAAGCCAGGATGATCCCAATTTTGAAGAAAGGGAAGAATAAGTTTGGACTGAGTTATCGCCCCATCAGCCTGACAAGTTGTGTGTGCAAGACCATGGAGTGCATCATCAACAAGCGCCTGCAGTGGTACCTGGACTCCGAGAGCATTATCGTGCCAGAGCAAGCCGGCTTCAGAAGCCACAAGAGTACAGAAGACCAGACAACACACCTTGCACAGGTCATAGAAGATGTCTTTCAAGATCAGAGGGTGAACATTAGTTACCTTCATTGACCTACAGAAGGCTTTCGACAAAGTGTGGAAGGATGGTCTCCTTGTGAAACTCCTTCGCAGTGGCATTCAAGGGAACATGTATCGGTGGACCAAATCATACCTGCACAATAGCAGAGCCCTTGTGACAGTGGATGGGTACTGTGGCCATAAAGTGCTGCTGTGTCAGGGGGTGCCACAGGGGGGAGTCCTGTCACCGACCCTGTTCATACACTTCATCAACGACCTTGTGCCAGAGCTACCAAAAGGAGTCCACGCAGCCCTGTATGCAGATGACCTGGTACTCTGGTGCAGAGAAGAGTATGCAACAACTGCTACATACAGGATGCAGCTAGCCCTGGACAGGCTGACAGACTGGACCAACAACTGGTGTGTGACCATCAACACAGAAAAATCATCAGCCACACTCTTCTCTCTCTCCAACAAAGCAAAGGCTGGCAACACCCCACTGCAGTATGATGACCAACAGACATACCTGGGCATCACCCTTGACAAGAGGCTGACGTGGAAGCCGCACATTTGGAACGCAGAAGCGAAAGCTAGAAGAAAGCTGAACATCATGAGGAAGCTGGCTGGAACACAATGGGGAGCCAATGAAAAGATCCTCAAAAATGTATATCAAGGCACAGTGAGACCACACCTTGAGTACGGATCCAATGCATGGTTGACGGCAGCCCAGTCACACCAGCAGACCATTGACAGAGTTCAGAACCAGGCACTGCGTATCATCACCGGCGCAATGAGATCCACACCAATTGAAAAGATGGAAGAGACAACAGGCATCCCACCCCTGAGCATGTGAAGAGATTGCAAAGCCTTGATACAGTCCACAAAGGTTAAGTCTTCCAAAGACCATCCTATGAATGCCAGGATGATATGAAACAGCCAACCTCAGGGAGACTGAAAAGATCAAGCTTTGTGAAGGAGACGAGAGCTCTGCAGAGAAAACACCAGGCAAAGCTCCTTGTGCAGGTAGAGGCTCTGAATCCTGCTAGTGACCTTCCAGCCTGGGAAAGTAAGCCAGAAAACATCACCATCTCTTCCACGGTACCCTACATCACCACCAAAGATGAGCACAGCACTCTGAGCAAGAAAGCCCTGACACTGGCCATGCTCGAAGAAAATTATCCCCAGGAAGCATGGATACGGGCATACACCGATGGATCAGCCACAGATACAGTTCAGAATGGAGGGGCTGGGGTGTACATTCAGTACCCAAACGGAAAATGGCAGGCAGAGGCAGTATCAACAGGCCTTCACTCCACAAATTACAGAGCTGAGGTGGAAGCCCTGGTCCATGCTGCAAACACCCTTAGTGGCACTGCAGACCCTGATGCCCAGATTTTCTTCCTGACTGATGCCATGTCTGTCCTTGAGGCTGCCATGTCTACAAGAGGAACTGCAAAACATCAAGTACACCAGACTGGTGCTGCAGTGGATCCCTTCACACTGTGGCATCTACGGCAATGAAGAAGCTGACAGAATGGCAAAAGTGGGCGCAGAGAAAGAACAAGACGAAAATGGAGTCAGCTTCACAGAGATGAAGACCATCATTAAGTCTGTGTACAGACCACCACAACGGCCCCTAGACAGTTACCATCAGCTGTCCAGACAAGAGCAGGTGACCATCTTCCGTCTGAGGACCGGGCACAACCGACTCAATTTCCACCTGCACAGACGCTTTCACCTCGTGCCATCTCCCCTGTGCCCTTGTGGAGAAGCAGAGCAGACCACAGAGCACATCCTCCAGGACTGTGGGAACCACCAGCTGCTGAGGGAGGAGATATGGCAGAATCCCGCCACTCTACAAGAGAAACTGTACGGGCCTGTGGAGGTGCTACAGAAGACCACAGATTTCATTTTGAGAGCCAAACTCCAAGTGTGACGGCGTTCAAGAAGAAGAAGAAGCGCTGATTTTTGGATGATTTTGAAATAGTTCAGTTCAGGGTCAATTCTCCACTGTGTCACTGTGCAACTGTCTAAACAGACGGTCTGCTTTTACATTTTTAGTACCTGGTACGTGTGCTGCACTCAGCCACAGTCTCCTCTGGTCACACCAGAGCCAGACATCCCGAGTAACTTCATTTAGCAAACTCACTTTCATTGGGCCCATCTTGTTTTCGCAAGCAACAGCCGTGGCAGTACACGCACATATATGTGTCTCATCTCTCGTAGGAGCAATTTTAATCCAAACAGAATAGCTTTCAGCTCAAGAAAGTTTTTTTTTGTCATTTTCATTCCAAAGCCTCTTAGCTGTCCGGCGAGTAGTGCCATCAACCACAGCCCCCCCCCCCTCCCCCCCCTTTCCCCCCCCCCCCTTCACCCCCCCCCCTTCACCCCCCCCCCCCCCCCCCCCCCCCCCCCCCGGCCAGTCTGAAAGTGAGTTGTCCGTTTTCAGCATAACGGTAGGGTCTTCTCTTTGTATGGGAGCTTTTTGGTGTCCGATGTTATCAACCCACAATTGCAGCTCAAGAACCGCGTCTTGTGTTATAGGTGTGATTTTCTTCCAGTTTCCTTTGTTTTCCTTGAGACCTCAGGTTTTCCCTTGTTCAAGGGCCCTATATGCTACCATCAGCCCTATGACAGAAACTACTGCTCTAATTTTGGCTAATGGTTTTCGCATTATTTCGGAGCACGCTTCGCTCAGTTCTTGCTTATGTTTGTAGTTCGTCAGTATCAATGACATGTTGATAGAATCAATCACAAATCCCAAGTATGAAATCTCTTGCGTGGGTAGGAATTGAGATTTGTCCCTGTGGATCGTGAAACCAGCTGCTTTAAACAGTTGAACCGTATCGATAACATTTTGAACTGTGTCCTCTTTTTTTCGTGCCCACTAAGAGGTTGTCGTCAATCGACTCACTGAAGGACATGATTGAATGTTTCAAATCATGCAGCATTGTCAGGATTGGTTTTGTGAGTTTCGTAAACTTCCTGGGTATTGGGCCAAGGCCCATTGGCAATGCTTGGAAACAATACAATTTGTCTCCAGCAAAATTTGAGGTACTTCTGGTATTCAGTTCGGTATGTACAGAGATGGAGTAGTACGCATCTCGAAGATCAAGCGATGTGAAATAGCATTCCTTAGCGAGAATATTGTTAAGTGCAGTATGAATGGTTTCCATTTTGAATTTCTGAGTGGTACTCAATGTCATTGTTCAGAAACCGAGAAATATAACCTGGTGGGTATGGTCACATTTTTCTCTGAGAAAAATGTGAGAGACAAATTTATCTGCTTCATTGCAAGACTCTTTAATGATCCCTTTTTGTAGCAGGTCTTTGACTTTTGCATTCGTTTTCTGCTTCACTGAGGTATAACTGTGCTTTACACAGCTTAGTATCAGGTATCTGATCAAAACTAAGTTTCACACCTATGACCGTTTCTAGTACTTCCTGGTCAGAAGTAAGGGTTTCCCAAATTTTCCACTTTGTATCAATTTGGCCGGCTTTGAAAGACAAATGTTTCCCGTTCAGGTACTCACGCACCCAAAGTATGCACAGTTCAAAAGTACTGACCTTGTTTGTAGTGGGGAGTGGCAGGTGTTCGACTAGAACTTCCAGGGAAAACTCCACGCGCAGGGGTAGGATTTTCCACCCTGCACCCGCTTCCAGCCGGCCTTTCTGTGTCGGCCTAAAAAAGAGTCGTCACCATTGCTCCTGCCAGTTTGTGGCTGGCTGTGAGGCCAGCCATGACCATGCATATCTTGACCAATTTTGTCCGTTTCGCGGGCTTCTTGGGGATTTCCCAAAATCTATGCCACGAGGTTAGAGTCAGCCACTCAGAGGTCATTGCCACATGCGGAGCACAGATGCTGGCAATTTTGCGCGGTGAACACGGTCGCTGCAAGTCTCTCAGTCAGAGGCTTATCAGTCGGTGCACAAGGTCACCGCGACAGCTGCCTTAGAAAAGGTAGTTTCAGTATTGTACATTTGTATGTCCGTCTGTCCTGTGGGGTTTTAGCACAAGAAACACCCCTTCATTTGTGCAGGGCACACTCATATTTTTGCAGTTTTGGGGAATTTTGTACAGTTTTCCAGCTTTTCTTGGAGATTTTTATGTGACAGCCATTTCAAACCAAAACGGGAATTAAGTAGCGTGCCTATGGCTTTGACCGGTGGTCCCGCCTCTTCTGAGACACCAAAGGCTGCCTCCATATCGGCCAAAATATCATCTCCTATAATCTCCTCAGTCTCATGCCCCCCCCCCCACCCACCCCCCCCCCCCCCCCCCCCCCCCCCCCCTGCGTCAAGCGGTTCCCTTTCTATATTTTCTGCTTCTGCATTTCGCCGTTCCGCCTCCCCACTAGCGGTGTTGGCACTTCAGGCGGAAAAACGTCTGTGTTTAGCTGAAGGACCAATGGACGGCGTCCTGTGGTCTTTTGCTTTTTTCCAAAGTGTAAACGGCCTTCTCGGTGATAAGTTGCACCGCTTTACAGAGGGCTGCAAAACTGTTCGTTTTGCTCTGAGTCTCGTGTCGGTGACACTCGGTCAGGCGGAGCCAGTGTTGGAAACTCACCTTTGCCAAACGAAATCTCCTCATCCATGTCTAAGACGTTGTCGTCCGAAATCATGTCAACTCTTCTAAATCCAACATCACAACCACAACTACACAGTCCAATAATCCACACAGGGGAATATACTCCTACGTTACAGGTACTGCACACACTGTACACACGACAATCATCAAAGGCGGTACAAGAGTAAAAGTGGGTCACTAGGCACGGCGGCAAGTAATGAGGGTACGCCTGACCTGGTCGGCAGCCAGGTGTGAACTGAGGGAATAGGCAGTGCGCGTTTCTCAAGTGCACTTAGTGACGGGATACAGAAAATGAGTAAGAATAGTAATTCACAAGGAAAAAATGGGATCAGATGCCTGCAATGGGTGACTCTTAGAAAAATTGGGACTGAAACCCCTGAAAAATTTGCCTGCAACAAGCAAAGTCGACTGCAACACTTTCATTAAGACTCAGTCTGTCACTCACATACGCCCTTGCTTGGTCCTCACGAGCGCGGCTGCGAATCTGTTCCTGATGGGCAAGAACTGCTGATTCAATCTGTGGCCGAACAACAACCTCCTCAACCACTGTGGGAGCCGGCTGCCAGCCATCGTAGAACCGTGGAACATACGGTGGAACATAGCCCTTCCAATCATCTCTGGGGAAGACACATCAAGAGTTGGATTATTTATATCAAGTAATGTACCAACAGAAAACAACAATATTGAAATATAATAATAAATAAGAAAACGATTATACGTGAAATACCATGGTGATACTTTGGTAGCTATACAGCAGAAAAGGTAAACCAAATACTGACAAATTCAAAAGCTGGAAGATTTACCTCTACCATAAGTGAGAAAAAAAAATTGTTACCTTACTCAGTTTTTAAGTCAACCAGTGTACATTATATGGCAAGAGCATTGCTATCATGTCATCCACTTGCTAGCCATTAGCATAAAGCACAGCACTACCATTGCTGCAACTGTGCCCGAAGAACAAACTCTTCACATGAAATGCTCCTTGATATCAGTCAACTCACAAGTCGTTAAAAAATCTGTTGATATCAGTTAACTCACTTGCTGGTTGTCCAGTTTTTGCCGAGAGCCTGCCAAAGCTCAATCTCTTTTGAAGTCAAGCAGTTTATGAGAAGCTGCTTAGCATCCTGGGTCAAGACTGGGGCCACTGCCTGCTCCCCTAGGTTCATACTGCCATGGATGGGGTCGCGGCTGGCCTCATAGATCAGGCTGAGGGGCGTGAAGAGGAAGTGAACAAGCTCCGGGGCATTGGGGTCATGAATGTGTGCCTTCAACTTGGCCTGGAAGAGAAATCAAATGGGACATTAACCAACTGAGCCCAGGAAAAAGGATGGACCATGATAGTTCACGGGTGGTGCCAGAATAGCTTGGCACCTGAAAATGGCAAGCAATTCTGGAGCTACCCCTGAACTATCATGGGCATTCCAACTCCTGAACACTTCCCAAACTTGGGCATTTCAACCTTAGGACTCAAAGTGTTAAGATATAGTCTGAACAAAATACACTGCTATATTTATTCTTTGATGCAAAATAAACATATTGATGGTGTTGCATGCAGCCTCGTAACTAACAATTTGTGTTCTCAAAAAACTTGTTTTAAAAAAGTGCACATTTTGGTCAGAATAATGTGATCTGAGGCTTTTTCACAAGGCAGTTATGAGCACTGTTGAGCTACAGGTTCCAGACTTCATCAGAAAAATCAAAGGAGGCAAATGCAATAAAATGTGATATCACACCAATAGATAACTTGCACGTGAACACTATAGATATTACATAACCATAACCAACTGTTACAGTTGAACTGTTATGAAGGAAATTTGTCCTGCTTCTGGTTAAGGGCTGAACAAGATGATTCTGAGAAAAACGAAGGTTGGCTCACCAGCAGGTTGAAGGAGAGTTTGAATTTCTGAAAGATGTCAACGAAATCCTGTGCAGGTGGTGGTCGTGCTCGATGACCCAACATCCCATCTGTGGAACAAAGAAAAACTTGCATATTAACAGCAATTTTTTTTTAATCAGCAAATGAGACAACTCCTCTGTATCAAAATCCGCAAATTTCAAGAAGTTTTTATTTTCTTTCTAATCACGTCTCTTCTTGTTTCTTTTAAATTTAACCCTTCCACTGCTGGAACACCACAAGCAATATGGTCCTGTGGATGTATGCCTCTTGCTGGCCTCATTCTAACAAGTGTGGCACAGACAGAAAGGATCATCAGCAGTTAGTCTGTGAAGGTTTGCCAGACACCATTTCTATCTGGCAGTGATGGGGGTAATGAAGTACAGTGTACATTATGCATTTTATTGCATATAGTTACATGTAATGTATAAGTCTTTCACTCATTTAGTCCTGACACACCACAGCCAGATATGGCTCGACCATGATAGTTCAAGGGTGTTGTCAGAATAGCTTGGCACCTATAGGCGCCAAGCTATTCTGCCACCACCCTTGAACTATCATGGTCGACCTGTCTCCTGAATTGTAATGCAGTCCTCAGAGGACAACTCAAAAAATTTGGAGATTTGGCAACTGGGACACAATGAGTCAAGTGAAGTCAAGTGTGTACAAACTACACACACGCATTGCAAACACTATTAAAGAATTCTCTGCCCATAAAAAGTGAACGCAATCCAACTGCAAGAAACATAGATCTTCATGAGCCCCCACAACTGCGGGGTCTCACGAGGATCTGTGCCTCTTCCTGAGACCAGTTTGTATGCATGTGTCTTGGATGGTTTTGGCTGTTGGTCGTTGAATGAGCACAGATTTCAAAAATAAAACTCTACATACAGGGGCAGGTAAACGGTTAACCCATTCAGCCCTGATGCACTACAGCAGGAGATGGATGACCATGATAATTCAAGAGTAGTGCCAGATTAGCTTGGCACCTGTTGGCGCCAAGCCAATCTGGCACTACCCTTGAATTATCATGGTCGATCTATCTCCTGCAACAGGTGCATAGTTGTTAGATGATGCCTCCAAAATTGGGGAAATACGTGCGCCGGGCTGAATGAGTTAAGAAGACCACAAAAAGTTAGCTGCATATGTTGCATGTTTACTCTTATCTTGATCATTTCCCACACGTATCTTCCATTTTCTCCCCAATTATACTGTCACACTGCAATTTGGATTGAGAATTTAAGGATGATAATTACCTCCAGCGACATTTTTCTTGTTCTTGCCCCCTCCTCGTTCCCGTTTCCGTCTCTCCAGTTCTTTGTAGGCCTCTGCTGCTTGCTGCAGTCTTGCCACAAACTTCTCTATGTCATCGAAGCAGTGATTCAGCAATTGCTGCAACAAAAACAAGTGTAATGTAAATTTGCGTATCTCATTCAAATCTATGACTTTACTCAAAGACACCATTTCATATCCATGTTCCTTCTTTGGTGCTAAATAACAGTTCATAAACAGAATCTGCGTAAGGGGGCTAATACTACCTTTAGCAGCTTTGGAAGGTATGCATAAACACAGTTCATCAGCTGCGGAAGATGCATCAGGCCTGATACCACAGATTTAGAGAAGGCGAAAGATTAGCTCATCTGGCACTACCCTATCATCCAATCCACCTCCAACTGTTTTGTCTCAAGTTAAAGTAAAGTACCAAAACAGGTTCTGCTGTAGGTTAAAAGAAAGAAAATGTAGAGGGGAACTGCAGTCTTTGTGTGTTCATTTCCTTTGAAAAAAGAAAGTGTCAACATTTGCCATTTTTTTTTTCCACACACACACACAAAATCCTAAACCACAGGCATACTCCAGTAACAGAACATGCCACAGCTCTGTTAATAGTTTACTTTTGTCTGAAACTGATGATCATCACACTGCTGGATTCATGTTGCAGTCACTGTAATGAAATCAGAATCACTTTTCTTTTTGGAAATTCAAGTCATCTACTAAGTACATGGTGACTTTCCTTCCACCTCTTCACTATTATTAAATGTGTTTAACTGAAAAATTCAATAATAAATGTTAAGTTCTTTTTTAAATGCTTTCAGTTCTATTTCTCACTGAATGTCACCAAGCTAATCAGGCACTGCCCTTGAATTATCATGGTCGGTCCATCTCCTGCTGCAGTGTTGGGCTAAATGGGTTAATAACACAGAAGAGCTAAAACCAAAAAGATTCTATATTTTTATCAATTGTACAAACACATATTTAACCCTTTGCATTTTTGCCTGTAGGAATCATCCTGATGACAACTGCTACCGACACCCAAAGGGCTAAAACTGATCAACTTACTCACTGGAGACTGCCGCATCCGAATATGCGGCTTCATGCCACCAGATGCGGCACTTCTCAAATGAATACAGTTTGCACTTTCCTCAGAAGCCAAATGTATTTATACATTTATATTATAGCCACAAGCGCCTCAGGGAAGAACAACTTGTAAATTGTGAGTCACTTCGCACTGGTATATTTTATCCCATTATAGCAGTTATAAAAATGCCTCAGAGCAGTACAATTATTTTGCTCTGCCATGGGTGCTCAACTATACAACAGTGACAAATCTACTCATCTATTTCACTTAAGTGGCCAAATGCGAAAAAAAATGACCAGGATTTCTAATTTGTAGTGACTGATTAGCATGACTAGAATTGCGACTTCATCTACTACACCTTTAGTGTTATGCTTGCTGTAATTTGCATCTAAAATACCTTCCACTGGAAGTTAATTCCTGTGTTTGTGTTCTTAGCCGTATTACTGAAACAGCTAAGAACACAAACACAGAAATTAACTGAGTACTGGTCTGTGACTTTGATACATACAGATATCCTGCCATAAGGTCCAGAATCGCAAACCAGCACACACTTTAAGCTTCAAAGGTAAATTACAGTACCCAGCTCTCTGCCGCATCTGAAAACTTCCCATCTTCCTTCCCTTTTTCCGAATCCGCCATTTGTTTTTCATGTCGACGTCTCCTCAAACTAAAAATGACGCCAACTTCCGGAATATGTCCCAGAAAATTAAGGAGCCAGTGATTTTTTTTCCTGCAGATGTCTGTGAAAACTAAAATGCAACCAATTTCCTGTAGATGTCTCTGCAAACTAACAGATCCCTGACTTTTTGAAGACACTGTCCTCGAAAACTAAAACACCACCTGACTTCCTGAACTGAGCTTCAAGGCAGAGTACATGTGCTACAGTGCACACTTTCAATGTAAGCACGTCACCTCTAATTAGCATACTCTTGTGTCCTCGAGTTAAAACACACCCTTACGCCCATCCATCATTTGTGAGATAATGCAGCAGGCATGAACCTGTCTCACCCTTAGCTGTCACCTTAATTGTAGCTATTGTGTTTCAGCTTCATTCACACTCAACTTAATTTTGCACCCATATTGTCATACAATGATTATTTACAAAACAAGCATAAATATAAACTGGGGTAGGGAAAACTGGCTCCAGGACTGCATACGCTCCTGCAGGCCACAAAAGCTCACTGAGATCTGTCATTTGCGGATGGAACACAACTAAACTGAGCCAGAGAGAGAAAAAGCAGGCAATGGAGCCAGCAAGAGCCACAGGTCCTCCTGAGTCCCCACAGTCTGCAGGGGCTCATGAGGATCTATGCCTCTTGCAGATATATGCAGGTGTCTGAAGGGGAATGCACACACTGACACCTCCCCTCCTCATAAGTGGACTCCTCTCCATGATGTGAAAAGTGTAAACACTTGGAATTCTCATTAGTCTGATGGACAAGTGCGATGTCACTTTCTGTGGGTTGGTTAAAAAAAAAAAGGGTTAGGAAAGCTTGTTTAAAGGGTGTGCATCCCTTAAAATCAACACACCACTTGTCCAAAATTTCTGCGATACGTGGGACACATGTGAAAGGTAATTGTGACCCAAGGCAAGATTTTTTGGAGGCAAGTGCAACAGGTGGTTGAGCAAAATTTATTTGATGCAATGGCACACAAAATGTAAAATCTGCAAACTGTGACCCAAGGACCACCAAAGCCAAGAGGATGGGTGGGGTGAAAGGGGAGGGGGAGGGGGGAGTTAGAAGGGAGATGATAAATTCAAAATAAAGTAACATGAGTGACAAGTAAAGGATGCACAGACCAAGAGGGTTTTAGAAGTCACATTTTTGATTGTTTTCCACTAGTGTATTGTCCATTTGATTAATCCATTCCACCCCAACACACTGTATACAAACATCTACGATGCAGTGAAATTAGTAAATTTCCCACTTACCACATCACGTTCAAGCAGTTCATTGCTGCCACCTTCGAAGTCTTCACGCTCACGGTACGGGAGGTAAGAAGGGCGGGCCATCATGCTTGATCGTTGAGGTCCACCAATAAATCCCCCAGCGCCTCCCCCAAACTGACTGGCACCATACTGACTGGAACCAAACTGGTTGTAGTTGTACTCACGGCGTTGCTCTGGAAGGAGATGAGAAAAATATTGTATTGGCCTGTCACGGCATGTCTCATCTTTATAAATTACAGGTCAGTCTCAGTAGATCACAGTATCCGGGAGCAATAGTCGAACTGTGTTATTCGCAATCACATAATTGCAGTTCTAAATTTACATAGACTTGTAAAGAAAAACCGCCTGGTATGCAAAAGGTCCTTGGGCCGATGTCAGCCTTTGCTGGCCCACGCACGACTGCATGGGCCAGTTGAGGCTGACATCGGTCCGAGGACCTTTAGCTCACGGGGCATACCTGTGTGAGCAAGAGGCCTATGCCAGTTATATAAATCACATACCATCATATATTGGAATGTGCAATACTGAAGCTGACCTGTATGTGTGTACTGGTGTGACAGTGGACCTGAAGGCTATTGTATCACCATAACCCCCTTTTGCAGGAAGCCCCCAGTACTATTTACAGCACCAGCAGATGCAAGAACAAGGGAGTTAACATGTGTGCTGGTCAGTGATTGTGGGCCTTACATCTCTACCGAGCTCTACCGTGAGTCTTAGAGTGACGTCATTTTGCTGCTCATGCTTTCTTCTTCTTCAGAATTCCTGTGGCTACACCAGCCCACAGAGCATACTAATGACGGGAAACGTCGTGTGTCCATCTTTGTGTGTGCTGGTGTGTGTTGATCAGAGTTTGGGTTAGAGAGGAGGGAAATGGATCAGAAGGATAAAAAAAAAAAAAATGAACAACTCTGAATGTTCCTAAAAGAAAAAACGCATGTGAGCTCCAAACACTATGGTAGACTTTGGGATCAAATCCTCATCTTGTTAACTCTTTGCCTGTTAACCCACATCGTACTGAGGCTAAAAGCTTCAAATTTGTACACTGCCATATGCAAGCTACATTACAGTACTTACAGATAAGGATATAGACCAATGGCTTTAGTTCAAGGGTGATGCCAGAATAGCTTGGCGCCTACAGGTGCCAAGCTATTCTGGCACTACCCTTGAACTATTTTTGTCAAACTTATTTCACACACTGGTGTATTCAGAATGATAAGGGTTAATTAGTTTTTCTGTATTATGTTCTCTGCCACTAAGTAATCTTGTGAAGAGTTCATTTTTGGATCTGGTGCTCATGTAGTTACAGCTGGAGAGACTCGCCCAGGACAGAGACGGCTGGAGGGACCTTGTCGGCGGCCTATGCCCCAGTGGGGGGTGATGGGCGTAAGTAAGTAAGCTCATGTAGTTGTAGCTAACAACTGCCCAGCAAACACACTGCAAGTGAACCATGGCTTTGTGGATCTCACGGCCGAGAGCGTTCTAGGAGAATCAATCTCGCAGAGGTTGATGTCACCACCATCCACTGGCAGAGAGCTAATGAAGGTGACACTGTTTGTCCATCTAAACCTCTCTTGAGAGAGCAACTGTTAACCCTTTTGGCCTTAAGGTCCCATTTCTCAAATTTTGGAGGTGTTGCCTAATCAATGACTATGAATCAGTTGCAATAGATGGCTTGGCCATGATAATTCAAGGGTAGTGCCAGATTACAGCTAATCTGGCAGTACCCTTGAATTATCATGGTCAAGCCATCTCCTGCTGTATGGATCCCACCAAAAAAAGTGGTTGCTTAAAACAGGTTGTACACTATTCCAAGGGGTGTATGCTCCAAGTACTGAAGTTGTATCTCATCGCTACATTCAGGCATGGTCCTTCCGGAAGGAAATCTGTGTGGTCCTCAGTATATTAACCGCTTCACTGCCGAGTAAAAGTGAACATGATCCAGCTGCAAGAGCCATAGATCCTCATGAGCCCCCGCAGTTGCGGGGGCTCATGAGGATCTATGCCTCTTGTTGAAACCACTTTGTATCAACGTTTCTTGGAGGGTTGTGGCTTTCGGTCATTGAATGAACAAAGATTTCAGAAACAAAAATGTACATACAGTGGCAGGGAAGGAGTTAAAGTTATTTTTCATGTTCAGACTACTTGTGTATGGGTTTGGCTCAGGGTGGGCATCACACCAAAAAATCCCAAACTTCAAGTTCACTGGAGGATGTAAAAACACCCATGCTCTCACTCTCTACTCATTCACAAAATGACTTTTCTCTCATTTGTAAAAAGCCGAACTGAGTGGCTAACTCATAACTGCCAGAACAAACAATCAGAACAGACCATAGCCACCTCTAACTACAGGGAAACAATCTGTGATACAAACATTACTGGGATGACCAGATTTAGCTTACCAAGTGTTTCTCCCATGCCCCTGAAGTCGTAAGGATCGCGGGACCCTGGTGGCTCAGGGGCCGGTCCAGAGGGAGGGGGTGGAATCTTGTACCTGAAACACACATAAGCACAGAAAGTTTAAAATTTGTGTGTAGGGAAAAGAAATAATTCACCTCGTTTGACAAAAACAATAACTAACGAGTCTACATTTGAAAACAAATCAAATTATATACATTACACACTTCATGCACATCAAGCTTTTAAAAAAAAGAAAAAAAAAAGAAAAAGCTTTTTAAAAAAAAGGCAAACACAACATAAAGACATGAGTTTTAGATGAATGCTGGTATGTGATTTTGAATCTGACATCTGTACGATGCATGGTTCAAAATTACACACCAGCACTCACCAAAGTGGTATCCAGACGCAAAAAAAAAAAAAAAAAAAAAAAAAAAAAAAACCCAACAACAATGTAATGTAAGTGACGCAAAAAAAACAAAACAAAAACAACAACAATGTAACGTAAGTCAGTATGCATGTAGTCAAATTTCCAGTCACCTCCTTAATAGAAAGCAAGGCATAACAATCCTGTGACCACAGTTTCTTTGGTTTTAGTGCTTGTTCATTTGACTTACAAATGACACAACTGCTTTGTGAAGGCAAAAGACAGCAAAGTGTTCATTTTGCGAAAAGCAAGATTTTCATTGAAATACAATGAAAGTCTTGCTTTTCACAAAAGACTAAATGTCTTTTGTAATACAATGAAAATCTCGTATTTCAAAAGAATGGAACAGACATGTACTAACAATAGTGAGGTTACGTTTACACAGAACGACTACCAACAATGAACAAAACAGGAGAAGCGAGTCATAGCGGATTAACAGCATGTTCCATTAACATAGACAACACACCAAACATCTCCAAGAGGCATAGATCCTCATGCTTCTTGGAGATGTTTCGAGTGTTGTCTATGCTCAAGGTCGAAGCTGGTTGTCAACCGTGTTTTATCTCTTGTTCGTTGTCGGTCGTTGTTCGTTTCAAACGAAACCTCACTGTAAACACTCTTCAGCATGTAATAAGCAGCGGTGGCCACTTGCACAAGAACAATAAATGCTCCAACATTTCTTGTCTACCAGGCAAACACGGGATGCAATCAGACCAAACACCCCTGACACACCGGAACATGCGCGTTTCACTTTGAGATAGCTAGCAGCCCCCAAAAAACAAGCCCAACTTGAACACATTACTGTACCAGATACTTCACACTGTATACATATTTACGGGTAACAAAAAGCCCCATAACTGTAGCATCGTCGTCTCTTTCCATCGTGAAACGTGAATGCTATTTTTTGGGATTCGTGGATCACAAAATAAATCGTAGTGAATCAGCGTTGGTACCCCCCCCCCCCTCCCCCAACTCCTTTACGGGTGGGAATCGGTTAATATTTACAAAGTACATGTATGTACAGACGCACGAGTTGACAGTAAAAATATCGGATATGAAAAAGAAGTCACTGCTCGAAATCCAGTACCTCCGCCGAAGCAGCAAAGAGGGCCTATCTTATGTCAGCATGAGGTTACATATTCTCATGAACCCCTGCGGCTACAGGGGTTCATGAGAATCCATGCCTCATCCAGATGGAAGGTGACGGTCTCGGGACTGACAGTGCATTCATTCTTTCTTTCTTGACGTCGTGTCCGTTTGCCAGAGTAGACGCCGCACCTACCCAATTTTATTTGAACCCCACCCAACAACCCTGTATGGTGCGCGCCATGTTTTTACTGATCCGCGCCTCCATTCATCCATGATCCATTTCAAATCTGCAAGAGGCACAGATCTTCATGACCCCTGCAGACTGCAGGGGGTCACGTGATGATCTATACCTCTCTCTTGCTTTGATGACACGTGTTCCTGTGGCGGTGGATGGCGGCGGGTACGGGTAGTCAAGACTAAATTGAAATTAACCATCTGACCTGCGGCGATTTAACGCATGAAACTCATTTAACCCATCCAGCCCTGACGCACTACAGCAGGAGATGGGTCGACCATGATAATTCAAGGGTAGTGCCAGATTAGCTTGGCACCTGTCGCACTGCCCTTGAATTATCATGGTCGATCCATCTCCTGCAAATGGCGCATAGTCATTAGATGACGCCTCCAAAATTTGGGAAATACGTGCGTCGGGCTGAATGAGTTAACCCTTTGTAAACCGCTATATCCGACTGTGTCGTTATACGCGAATTTTACAGTAAATACGTGTGCCTTGCGAAGGAAAAACACAGAAAGTCCATTTTTTCGACAAGTAATATTCTCACTGTACTACAATGAAAATCTCGCTTTGCGCAAAAATGGATTTGCTGTCTAATGCGTCCACAGTGCTGATTTCGTTTCATACCCTCCACCCCCCCCCCCCTACCCACACTCCACCCGTTACCCTTTTAAGTCCCTAGGGACGCAGGCGACCTCTTACATAAAGCTGTTTATCCACACCCAGCTCCCCAATTTACAATGTGGACATAACCAAAGAGGGACAGAAATAGAGCAATGAAAAGTTAGGGAAGATCATACAGCGTGACCTCCCTAAAAAAGCAAACGAAAAGGCGCTTAGTACCGTATTATATATTACATACGCAGTATTTTCACACGGCCGTCATATTGCAAGGCTGCCATGAATCATGAATACTGGTTCAATGGCAGTGAATCATACATGCGTGCTAGGCTGTTGTTTTGGACAATATGGCTGCATGTGCTCTGGGCGGTGATTTTGACTTTACGGCTTGCAGTCGTAAGGTCCAAAATCACAAACCAGCACACAGATGCAAACAATAAGTTGGCTGCGCCTGAGCCGGGGTGCAGTCATACTGTGGGTGTATTATGTCAACAAGGGATGGAAGGATGAATAGCGTGAAAGGTCAAGGGAACTAGGCATCTTTTCAAAATGTATTCGCAGGGGAATATTTTCCAGCTGAAAAGAAATGTATGCAGTAATTCCTTGAATAGACGGCCAGTAGATGGGGCAGACTATTACTAAGGTCGAGAACTGGGCATGAATTCAGCATCAGCAGTCAATTGATGACTGAAGAGATGCTGAAGCTTATAAACTAGTTATATACGTGTCGCTGGTGAAAAAATTGAGCAGCCCTAAATGTATTGCAAAACACCCCTATCAGAAACGTTAAACGTTTCGAGCCGCTTAACGTCTTTTGGCCACCACGAAGGTGATTTCAAAGACAGGGCACTGAAAGGGTCTGAACAAATTCGGACCCCAGCAGGATTCAAACGGGCCCCATTTCGGACGAGTCAAACGCTCTACCGCCCAGTTCCCCAGCCTTATTAAAGAAGTAGCCAACGGAGAAAGAAACACGCTTAGAAAAGACGGGTACAACACAATTTATTAATATTTCGGGTAAATACCCTTCGTCAAAATAGACAAACAAAATCGAGAGATTAGCCGCTACTTATCTTCATTGGCAGAAGGAATGTGGCAACTGCTAGTCACCTTTTTGGTCTGGATTCCCAGTCTTATTAGTGTCAAATGGTTCACATTTGTGTGCTGGTCTGCAATTTCAGAGCTTGTCATCGCACCGTAAAGTCCAAAATCACAAACCAGCAGTTTTAAAACCAGCACTACCCTTGAACTTCCACACCCAATTCATCCATCTATTTCCCACATCTGCAGTCGCCTATAGTCGTCTATGCACGGTGTACGGCGGGCTTTTAACCCCTTTGCTGCCAGTGATCACGAATTTCACGTCCGAAGCAACTGCATGCAGACCGACATTGTGTGAAGAACACAAACGGGACACAAACAGGCACAAAGAACACAGGGCCAACAAGAGACCTAAATCCTCATGAGCCCCCCGCCTACGTCTCTTGCTAGCCAGACGTTCTTTCCACGTCCACTACACAGCTGGTAAGACTATAGTGAAAGGTAAGGGGGATCAACAGGTCGTGATGGGTGGGGGACCAGCCTTATCACGCTTGATTGCCTTGCCATGAGCGTAGTGTGTATACTATGCTGGGGACACTCGATACCGAAGAAGTACAGCTCGGTTGTTTTTATTTTTTATAACTCATTCTACCCCAGACACACCACAGCAGGAGAAGGATCCATCATGATAGTTCAAGGGTGATGCCAGAATAGCTTGGCGCCTACGGGCGCCAAGCTATTCTGGCATCACCCTTGAACTATCATGGTCGATCTGTGTCCTGCACTGCAATGCAGTCTTGAGAGGACAGGGGCAAAATTTAAGGATTTTGGTGTTGGGGTAGAATGAGTTAACCCACTGGCTGTTGCTATGGCTTTTTGTCGAGGAGATTCCTGCAGGAATCACCTCTACAAAAAGCCCTATCATCAGGAAAGGGTTAAAGGGCATGCGGTCCGTGGCGCAGTGGTTAAGGCGCCTGCCACCAATGCCAAAGGTGCGCGGTTCGATACCGGGTTCCGGCGTTGGACTTTTCTCCTCTGGTAAGTGTCACCGTTAATTCGGGCGGACCGTCGGGGGTTCTTTCTCCGGGTACTCCGGTTCTTCCACCCCCCCCCCCACCCCCCACACTTTGGTACTGGTCTCAGGCCACTTTACAAATTTCAAATACAAGCGATCAAAAATCTCTGTAACTTCAGTAGCTGACTGGCCCTTCGTTTGTCTTGTACTGTGTCTTAAATGGCGTAAAATCCGTGTCTGTTTCGTGAGTGTGTGAGGGTTTCAGGCGCGGCGCTTTGAGTCGATTTCCCCAAAATTGAGAAAAAGCGCCTATATAATAGCAGTATTATTATTATTATTATTATTAAATCAGAAACCAACAATAAAAACAGAGAAAATAAAATCGCACACTCAGTTGCTCAGAAGCCCCTCCACTGTCGATCACTATAAGCTTTGGCAACAGTTTTGGCTGAGTTTAAAACAAACAAAAAATAAAAATATTTGTATATGGCCTTTTCTCAGGCAAACTAACTGACTGGTTTCAGGAGTGTTTGCACAAAAACTTATGACAGACAGTTTTTGCAAACTTAGGTGTATGTGAATGTGTGTGTGTGACTGTGTGTGTGTGTGTGTGTGTGTGTGTGTGTGTGTGTACAAGCAGCTTAGTTAAATGTGTTTTTTATGTCCTTATTTTTATGTTGCAGCACTGAACAATTTCCCAATGTACTTTTACATATGGCAGTAAAGTTCTATCTTAAGTATAAGTATCAGTCGCATCTGCTCATGGATGGCAAAAGACAGTTCAATTCTGTGAAAAGTGAGATATTCACTGTACTACAAGAAAATCGCACTTTTCACAACAAAAAAAAAAAAACAACATAATAACTTACTGTCTCTTGCTTCCTTCAACAGACATGGCAGCTGTCAAGAAAATGATATCAATGCACTGAACAACCGAAGCATGTTTCATTATTCAAATGCTTTTCTGTAAGAAGACCATTTAAACTGGACGCATTTTTGAGGGAGACAAACACAACATTGTTTGCTGTATTTTGTGTTTGTTGTTACGCAGCCAGATAATTGCTATGGACCGCCATCTCTTGGGTTGTGAAAAAAAAAAAAACCCAAACAAAAAGTACAAGAGAGGAAAAGCCATTATGGCTCATGTGTATGACCTATTTATATATGTGTGACCTTTGTGGCAATAAGGGCTGGCGTCTGCACCAGCAAAATGTATGTTTTCTCAAAATGTAAGCATTTTTCACACCTGTCATCCCCCGTGACCCTTGACCTTTGCGATGAGTCGACTAAATTAGTATGCATAGGAAGGTCTTATCATTAGCTACCTTTGTGCCAAATTTGATTGAAAAATTTTGCAAAAACGTTGATAATTGTTACGATTGTGGTTGTGTTGTTCTGTGATAGCGTGCGTGCATTAATCGTAGGAAACGATCCGATATTTATTTGAGCTATCATGATTACGAGTCACATACCTTTTCAGTAAGTTTCACTATCGTTCACGCGCAGTGCGGAATTGATTATCTTTTGATACATGGAGTTGAATCCCGAAGAGTCTAGAAACCGCTCGAGTAATCACCACTGTTTTCTGTGCGCGTGAAGTTAGCGGTCAGTATTGTGTTAAGAATAGTCGTGTACTTTTCAGAGGATGAGGGCAAGGTCGTGACCTGTCTGGCATACTTTTGTGTGACGTCGTAACGCACAGGGATTTCCCAACATAGGGGCTGGAAATAGCAGCCAGATTTTTGTAGACCATTCTGGTGTAATTTTCTCATTAATATTTATGAGTTTTAGTTACGTATTTTGTTGATTGGTTGTGTTGTACGAATTTGCTCGATTATTCTGGAAAGCATACCACTATAAAAGATCATGCTAGGAAGCACGTGTGTACATTGTTCAGTTGTAAAATTGTGATGCAACAGCGTCGGTACATTGTTCAGTTGTATAATTGCAGTGCATCGTAAGCACATTGACATTGAGAGAGCTACGCAAGATATCGTGGTTCATTGTCAATGTCGGAGTTATGCAGTGAATGGTTATGTACATTTTATGAGAGACGCATTGTGTCAAAATATGGACATTTTGCAGAGAAGACATTGTATCAGTGTTGGTGCATTTGTGAACGCATTTCGTGGAGATCGCATCGCTGTAATAAAATATTGTTGGAACTGTTACTCCAGTGTTGTCTACAACCTTAAGCCACATGTGACGGGTTGCTGCTGAATGAAGTTTCTTTAAAAGAACCTTACGTGCGTGCCGTCTGGTGTGATATACTACTACGACCACGACTCAACTCGTAACAATAATACCTATCATTTTATCAAGATTGGCATTTTACACACATTTGTCAGCCTCTTGTGGCCCTTGACCTTTCCAAGGGGTCATCCAAATTAGTATGCATAGCTAGGTCTTGACCTTTCTGAGGGGTCATCCAAATTAGTATGCATAGATAGGTCTTACCATCAGGTATCTCTGTACCCAATTTGGGTTTGAAGTTGTGAATAGTATTTGAGAAAAAATATTTTTTGTCAAAATATGGCTATTTTGGACCTATTTCCTGAGCTATTGTGACCCTTGACCTTTTTGAGGGATCAACCAAATTAGTATGCATAGAAGGTTGTCCCATCAGGTATCTCTGTAGCATGTTTGGGTTTAAGTTGTGAATAGTATTTGAGAAAAAATGTCTTTTGTCAAAATATGACTAATTTTCACCTATTTCCTGAGCTCTTGTGACCCTTGGCCTTTCCAAGACTTCAACCAAATTAGTATGCATACAAAGGTCTTACCATCAGGTATCTTTGTACCAAGTTTGGGTTTAAAGTTGTGAATAGTATTTGAGAAAAAATAAATTATGACAAAATATAGCTATTTTAAAACTATTTCTTGATCCCCTGTGACCTGGACCTTTGTGAGAGGTCACTCAAATTGGTATGTTTAGAAAGGTCTTGCCACAAAGTATCCTTGGGCCAAGTTTGAAGACTGGCTTGAATAGTCTCTGAGAAAATGCCAAAGTTAAAGTTTACCACGGTCGACGGACGATGGACGACCACTTGCCCTAAACATAAACTCACTTTTGCTTCGCAGGTGAACCAACAAAAATGAACTCAGCCATCTGAGATCCATTATGTGACTGCAGGGTAAGTCTCCCATCCATGCCACTAAAGTACTTCGAGGCTGTTTGATACAAAGTCTGCCTACATCTGGAGGGTGAAATTGGCTCATCTGGAGGGCGAAATTGGCTCATCCGACAATTACTGGTTCCACACTTGACCGACATTGTAAATGTAGTTAAATGTAGTCGCTTCAGTTTTTTGGGTCCCCTTGCTCTAGTATGAGGCATAGACCCTCATGAGCTCCCGCGGATTGCAGGGGCTCATGAGGATCTATGCCTCTTCTTTATTCTAGCTTCTGAGTGCTCTTGTTCTGATACTGATGAAGCAAGAGGCTCATGAGGATCTATGTTTCTTGTTGATGGGTGACATTTCATTTGTATCAAAGTATCTCTGAGGAAATCTGTCCTCTGCGCGGGCTAATGAAGATCCGCTATCCATATATCCCGCTGACGGATGGCACTTTCAAGGTCTTCGAAATCCATGCCTCTTGTTTTGCTTCGTTTCGCGACTTTATCTGAAGATTACTCGAAAAAAGAGAGCGGGTTTACCGAGGCTTTCACCACGTTTCCACTCGTGCTCGCCAGTATTTACAAAGCTTAGGGGTTTGATATCTCTTCAAATCTCACCAATTTACGGATATATTGCATCTTTATAACATGAATATCACAACTATTTCCTCGCATACGACGATCTACGTGAGGAATCATTTCCTGCACGTCCGCTGGTGGATGAACGATCGCAGAAAACCAACTAAATTGTGTCTACCTGATGCGAAAGGCACCACTGAGGTGTATACTTAATCCTTGTATATACTTGGTGTATACTTGGTTTGTGTACAATTCTGCCAGCGCTAGCCTCACCTATCTGGTTTGTGAGTATACTTAATCCGCAGCCTTGAATTATATACTATGAAGTATTATGTAGGTTATGCCAGTAGGATTACAGTTTAGTTTTAATCAAACGAGCATTAGGTACACATTTGGCATGTAGAAAATGTCAATAGGGGAGTTACAAGAGAGAGAGAGAGAGAGAGAGAGAGAGAGAGAGAGAGAGAGAGAGAGAGAAATGAAATGAAATTTTATTTTTCAAGGATAAATGATTAGGTACCTTCAACGTCAGAGAGAGAGACAGACAGACAGATGGGTGTGTGGATGATGCGACTAGCATTAATACTTTAGTCTGGTGTACCTATCTGGAAAGAAAACGACAATAACAAAAAACAACAAACAAACAAATAACACAAACAAATAAAGGCACGTACAGAAAGAGTATCTTACCACAAAGTGCATTTATCTCACGTGCCAACCATTACAAAGTGTAACAATATGGACGTACAAAGCAAGGACAAACCCCAAAGGAATGCCAAAAAGCCAGATGAATCCATCATGAATACAAACACCTACACCTACTGTTACACACTCCTACATCAAAGAGGCATAGATTTTCATGTGCCCCAGCAGTCACAGGGGCACATGTGAATATGTGTCTCTTGCCCACCAAAATCGCCTCTAGTCAGCCCTTAATTTGAGGCCGTTATTTCTGCTGAAGTTTACCAGTGTAGGGTAGGTAACTACAAGTTGCACATGTAAGACAGATTCATAAAATATGGGTTATGCGTGAATAATTCATGAGACAAAAAGGAATGCATATTTTAACTGAGGAAAATTTGTTAGTAAAAAGTATAAGAGCGGACTGCTGTTTAATTTCTTTTGATACTTTTCTTTCACAGTGTTAACTCTTTAAGAGTCAGACGGTTCACATCTGATAATCGTTTGCTTAGCATGACACACAGAACCATGATAGCTCAAGAAACTGCCTGATCAGTTTGGCGCAAATCTTAGGCAAGTTGAAGTACACTGTAATCATGTTCTTCCAGTTCTTAAACAATAAAACGCTAACAACGCAACAACACAACTATACTGACTGATGAGAAAATGAAATGCGACATTTCTGGAATCATCCCCCCAAAAATGTCGCTTTTCCTTTGCTCGTCAGTATACGTGTTACAGAGAGGAATAATTTACGTCAATGGTCACTCCTAATACTGACTGTCCTAATTTTGGGAGGCACAGATGGTGTACATTGTGCATGTACCAGCCTGGGTTACAGTTTGGCTATGACAGTTCAAATGTCAGTGCCAGATTAGCTTGGCACCTTCCGTGTCTTTGAACTATAGTGTCATGGCCGGGATAAAGTGCAAAGCTAATCTTCCTCTACCTTTGATATATCATGATCGACCCATCTCCTAGGGAGAACATTCTAACACATAATACAATAGCTCATCAGTCATGGATGGCTGTGTTCAAAATCGCCACCGCAATGTCAGGTATCTGTACAGTTACATCGATGAAAAAAGAAAAAAGGATGCCCTGAATAAAACCCAGGCAGCATATAACTCTCACCCTACAATAAAACAGGAATCGATCTCTTTAGAGGTGCCCAATTTGAACGCGTCATGACACCCGTTTTCCTTTTGTGCTCTTCAGTCAACCCGACCGAAGGAAAATCTCGAACGCTGGCTCAGAAGGTGATAACATAAGCTGGTCTGTGATTGTGGACCTTACGGCTTCCAGCCGTGAGGTCCAAAATCATAGACTAGCACTTTAAATATCGACAACTTAAGGTCAAAAATAACATCGTACCTCCAAAAACTAGCTAAGCCAGAAAGTCCAGACGCAGACCAGGGGCTATAGCGGCGCACCTTGCTTAGTGGCTGGTGCAGGCATAAGCTCGCACATGCAAAGGCCCCATGGCTTAGATTGCATGAGTGAGCTTAGACCTTAGTTCCTTGCTTAGTTGGCTGGCGCAGGACGAAGCCCCAGGCCTGGCCCCAGAACACAAATTACGCGTTTCCTTATCAATTCGCTACACATGCCCTGCAGGCATTGTGTGAGCGAAAAATAAATTAGACTCTGGTCGCAAAGCGACATTGGCTAATGTCAAAAGGACACGATTCCGGAGTGACGTTGAGGGTGATAAATTACGTAATGTTGGCTGCTGCCTCGGACTAATTACGATAGGTAAAGCCAATGAGGAAGGAGGAAACACGTTTACTAACTCTAAAACATCTTTTTTAAAACCTTATCTTCCTTGTAATGGAAACCTTTCCGTAACCTGACAAAATGGCAATTATCCTAGTAAATTCTGCCTGCTGTTACAGGGCCAAGTAAACGCAAAATGAGATCTTTACCTATGCAAGGGACGAAAGCAAACCTTTTGTTTCCCAAAACATTACTCGTAAATGTCGTTACTGAAACTAGAGCTTAGTTTGTTTCAGTTTTTAAAAAAATCAAAAAAAAAATCTGCGTGTGACTTTTTTATTCTCGCACTGCCTACACAAAAGGAAGTGTCGTAGAGTATATTGATTCTAATTAAAAACAGCGCCAGGCAACCCACTATCATTCTGGTCAACCTTTGAGTGGGAGATATTATGTCGCTGATCAAATTATCAAAAGTCACTTGATGTTTCATTTAAGAAATTAACCCTTTGGCGGTCGGTAGTGCTTTTTGTCGGAATCACATCGACAAAAAGTGCTACCGACAGTTAAAGGGCTAGCAATGGTATATAAATAAAAATCGTATAAGTACATAGGACTTACCCTCTGTAGATGATCATCGTTGAAAGTATAATCCACAGACACACTGATCACATCCAGCGAAAGAATCTGATTTGATTATTTTAATTCAACGCCGTCCAAGCAACGATGTCTGTCTCACGGCGACATGCAAGCACAAGTTTCACACAGAAAGTGTGCGGCGCGCTGTTTTTGCGAAATACGTCCGAGCGCTCACACAATCACGGTATCAGCAGCAGTCATTAAGGGACAGCTAATCTCCACAAAGAGGAAGTACATGTATCAACAATCACGACCATAAATTCTTGACTATGCCCACGAGGGTCATCAGATGTCAGGTCGGCTCTAATCTAATCTGAAATCACGCAGCCGAACAGATCCTTTAACAATTAAGGAAAGTCAGGAATTTCAACCCTGCGTCTGTCGGTAGAGCTTTTTGGGTCGAGGTAATTCCTGCTGGAATCACCTCGACCAAAAGTGATACCGACAGCCAAAGCGTTAATATCTAGATCTGTAATCAAGCGAGTGTGCTGGGATGTGATTTTGGACCTAGGACCTGGAGCCGCAAGATCCACATTCACAGACCAGCACACAGCCGTGCAGTCCGAAGTCACTGGCCCCATGTTGCTACAAAAATAATCTGAGTTTCCTGTTTCAAGGCATTCGAATGTAATCAATCGGGAGGAGCACAAAACACAGGTTTAATGATCTAGACCACAACTCAATTTCCAATCACTCGTGTGTCGCCCCCTGCTAAGCCAAACGAAACCTACAGTAAACTCCCTTTTAAATCACTGATGTACCATCATCGGCAGTCAGTCGAAACTCAAGGTAAACTCAATTTCAAAGGAGTGTTATGTCAACAATTTTCTACTTGTGGTCCCGATCAACGGCAACAGGTACACTGAAGTCCATCGATGACTGATGGCGCCACGACTGACCCCTGCAGCACCAGCAAGACTAGAAACATGCTGCCAAATACACCGTAAAAAGGACTCGACCAGCCAAAGATACAGATCCTTATGAAGACCCGCATCATGCAAACACAGATACAAACGTTTCTGTGAAATGGGGTTGTTTGCTGATGGTCGGAATTTCTAACAACACAATTTTAACCTGAGCCTTCTTCTGACTGAGCCAGTTATTCCTCTGTCCTTCGGTTGAAGTTTCGCTATGCAGGCAGTGTTAATGTACACACAACAACCAAGGTAGCTTTCCAAACACACGCCTCCACCTAGCAATGTCCACCTACAAGTGTCACGGATCCTCACGAACCCCTGTTACGCAAGGGCTCTCAAAGCGGATCCAAGCATCGTAACCCCCCCTGCCACCGGTACCGCCCACAAATGATACTGAACTTCATGACACACACGCTCTGCAAGGTCTCTTCCAAGGATTTTACATCTTTTAATCCTATTTTAAATGCAGCCACCGGTGCTGTTTACAGTACTGTGGCAGTAAGCAGAAAGGGGGTCAAACACTCGTTGGTTTGATTTACAGCAACTTGTGGCGAAGTTCACATCCATGGTCTGCAGAAAGAGTAGGCCGTTGGAATTCAGTCTGCGAGACGGTACAAACAAATGCGTGACTTGCCCTGCGATTGCCCAATTAAACCTGAGCCAACGAGGTCTGGTTCTCCGCTGGATACTCAGAGATTATAGCCCCCGTATATAACGGGCATAGGTCGCAAGATAACAACCCAGTGAGCAAAAGGTCTTCGGGCCGACTTCGGCCCGAAGACCTTTTGCTCACTGTCGAGATGATGACGCCGGCGCCGCCAATGCGACACCACAGTCCATCAGCCAAAGAATATCTCAGCTGTGAGAGGTGCAGATTCTCACTGTCTCATTGTCCTAAGCCAATGAGGCAATGCACGGTACACGGTACCCTGTGCCCTGAAAATAACACGCACGTAAACGGGTGGGCAGGTACTATTCTGGACAGCTTCAGGTTCTGCTAATGTTCTAACGTCTTTTAGGTACACTGTGCCCGATACACACATAAACGGGTGGCGAGCTCCACACGTTAAAGAAATTGAACTCTCAGGCAAAACAAATCCAGACGGTGTCTACAGATGTTCTAGCAGTATCACAAAACACACACACACACACACACACACACACACACACACACACACACACACACACACACACACACACACACACACACACACATACACACATATATATATATATATATATATATATATATATATATATATATATATATATATATATATATATATATATATATATATATATATATATATATATATATATATATATAAACGGACCTGTCACCAAATACAGGTACAAATCCAGACAGCTTCTGTGGATTTTGGATTTTCTAGCGTTGCAAACGGCATGCGGCACCCGAAAAACACACGTAAATCATCTACTTGCAAGAGCTCATGAGAATCTATGCCTCTTGCAGACAGTCACAGAAATTAACACAACTCCCAGGCACAACAAATCCAGACGGTTTATGTAATCTCACAAAGCGAACTACTATCCTTGACGGCTTTGCAAACCGCTGCTATATACCTTACAAAGCGTCTCAAACACTAGGACCGATTGCAAAATGTGCCACGATGTCTATAAACAGCCGGTGCGGGTACAATTGTATCCGACTAACAGTCGTACTCGGGTGGACCGTCCCACCCGGAACCAATTGACTGACCCCTGCCGGGAAAGGTATGTCGCGTGGCCACTTAGGGTGAAGCCAGCAGGTCCCTGACACACAAACAACTCCTTTTATCAGTTGTGTGGGCGAGACGACGGGCGGGGTCAAGACATCTGCAAGTGGCGCGGACCCTCATGAGGCCCCGCACCTGCGGCGGCTCATGAGGATCTAAGCCGCTTGCTGAAGGTATGTGCAACAGTGTTCAACTGCGAAGGACCATGATGATCTGTGCCGGTTGCCGAAGATAGTGACATCAGTATTGGTCGAACGAAAGGGTTTATACTTTATGGACAGTTCAGATTAAGACGAAGCTCCACGCTGCTTACTGTTTATTTCGCGGTTTATATACACCCATGTTTTGCTGTAGATGACGTCGCGCAAACTTGCAGCGGTTTGCGGGTAATAATGATCTATGTGCTTTGCTGATGGACGGCACTTCAAAAAGTCAGTAAATTAACGTCGCTCTTACAAGGTCGGAGTCTGCAACAAATCTTCCGAGGTCCCGACCAGTTTTTCTTTGTAGATTACTTTGGTCAACTCATTCGAGACGAGTCGCATCCGGATACGCGGCTGTTGCAGCCCGGTATTCGGATGCGACCCGTCTCGAATGAGTTAAACTTCGGATAGAACAAGCAAACTGCATCACCTGGCGATTTGTTAAATGATTACCGCAGTTTACTGTGCCCAAGTTTACCGTGCATGTAAAACAATTGTAAAAAACAATCATCTTCATTTTTTTTCCACAGCTAAATGACGGAACTGTAGGATTTCCGTTGCAAAGCAATCAATCAACGTCCTCGCTATCAAAACGACGGAACTTGAGAATTTCAGCAGTAGAACAATTGCGCAAATACTTCTTGCTTCCTTGTTGTAAGAATAACAGCATTTCATCAGGGTTCTAGTCGTAAATTAATTGCAGATACATGTTTGTATTTATATATTTTTAGTTCACAAACCTAAGGTACAATAGAACCTCTTTTGAGCGATCACCCTTTTCGCAAGGAAAAGGTGGTCTTACAGGTTTAACAAGAGAAGTCTTGAAGATAACAAAATCTCGCCCGTCATTAAAGACCATCATTTAGGTGGCTACAGCCACCTAAATGATGATCTTTAATGACAGGTGATCGCTCAAAAGGGTTGCCGATCAGAACAGGTTCTGCTGTACTTCAGGATATAAGCAGAAAAACAATCACACATGCGTTTGTTTCTCCTAACTTCCTCGTTCTCCAGTAAAGGAATTTGTACCTTACTGTTACACGTTTTATCTGTTTACGATAAACAGGTCACGTTGTTTCACGTTCAGATTCGGATTACACTGTAGGAATTTAGACGGCCCTGTCACTGTAACCGAAATACTTTTGACACAAACGAACACAACTGCAGACTTAAACCCACAAGTCTCTCTCCGTTCGAAGATGCATATTACGCAGCAAGCTATCCCTTGCAAGAGGCTAGATTCTCATGAGCCCCTGCAGCCGCTGGTGCTCGTGAGAATCTATGCTTCTTGCAGAGACTTCAGAGAATGCAGAGGGTCATAAGACTCGGTAACTTACCGTTGAAATATTTCTCAGAGGTACACTTGGTGTATGGTTTTCGAGATTGCTAAAACACAAGAACGAACGACTATGTCCCGACAGAAAAAAAAAAACATGTCGCCGTGCTCTCGGCTCAGTTGCGTGAGTGAGCTTAGTGCTGCGCAAGCCACTAAGCAATGTGCTGCGCTAATGAGGATCATCTTGCTTAGTGGCTTGCGCAGTACTAACCTCTCGCACGCAACTGTCTCCTGGTTCGTGTAGTAAATCTTACGCAAAACGGAGTGCTCAGTCCTAGGGGAGTGAGAGGGGGGGGGGGGGGGGGGGGGGGGAGACCACCTCCACAAAATGAACCACTTAGTCCTGACACAAAAGAAACTATTGCTGTGCCCAGGGTCGTACTCGACCTAAGACAAAATTCCACCACCAAATGCAGCACTTTGTACTGTACTGACTGGAAAAAATGCTGCCGTACCTAGGATTCAGACAGTAATAGGTGTGGTCCCATTTCGGACCAGCAAACACGACAATCCTATCGTAGTCGCTGCGACAACTGCACTAAAGGTGAGGCTTGTAACATTCACATTCACTAAAAGTTGATGCGTGTAGTACACTAAATGTTGAGGTCTTTACATTTATGAACTGAACGCAGAAATATATAACGTAATGTATTCAAGAATGGAATGAATGTTAGAAACAGCACAATGAAGTTCATGAACGTGAAAAGAATACATTAGCGACAATAGGCTGTGACGTAACGTGGCATCTTTGTAACATATGAGAGGATCCGACATAATGTGTACCATACGCACCTTAAAGTTTGTAAATGAGAAATACAGATGACTGTGACTCCGCCGTGGTCACGTAACCCTGTGCTAACAGCCTCATTACGTCTTTACACGTGACAAACGTAAGGGACAGCGCTATTCTAGATGGTAGCAAGAGGTATAGATTCTCATGAGAATATATGCCTCTTACAGATGGCAACCCACGACTGCAGACGCTCATGAGAATCTATTTATCTTTCAGACGGACAGGCTGTAGAGCTCCGGCCCAATTACGAGATCTCATCAAAAAATCTCAAACATAAAACGAACCTTCAAAATGTCTTAGTTTTGAAATGGCAGGCGTCCCAAATACGAACACACGATGAAACTATCTTCTCTTTTCAAGAGTTGAAATACCAAGACATCCGCTCCAAGATAAACTGGGGCGCAAAATGTTGGAATAATTATGTAACCCACGTGCAGGAAAACTTCGCTGTTCTTACGACGTATGTTATATTTATAGGGCGCGAAATGCTGGAATACACATGTGACCAACACGCGGGACACGTTCGCTGTTCTGACGGTTTCTGTTACACTTATGTCAGTCACTTAAATTCGAAACACAAGACCCTGTCAGGCCAAAGACAAATACACAATTTCCTTGAGAGTGCGAGACGTCCTTTTCCACTCTGTTCACCTGGCTAATCTGTTGAGACACACTGAGGACTCTCCCCAGTAATGTAGACACAACTTTCGTGAAAACTGGATCCACTTCTGTGGCACTCAAGTTTCCCGATGATGGGGGCACTTTCATTACATAATTACAAAGCAATTCCAACTTCTGCAAAAGACATAGATCCTCATGAGCCCCCGCGTTGACATAGATCCTCATGAGCACCCGCGTTGACATAGATCCTCATGAGCACCCGCGTTGCGCGGGCTCATGAGGATCGGGCTCATGAGGATCTATGTCTTTTGATAAGTGAATTCTCCATATGCCTCCACGTTTGTTTCTCTCTGTGTGGATAAGTATTTGCAATACACTATTCCACGCAAAACCAACATGAGCAAAACAAAGATCATCGTGAGACCGACAGTTGTGGGTTCATGCGTACCTACACGTTTCCATTATCGAATTTACATCCGTGTTCCTTAGACGAATCCGTTTATCCTGCGCATCAGATTTTTGTGCGTTCCCAACTATGTACGATCACCAACAAATATTCTTTGAGTCCGAAGTGACTCGCCACTTGGGGCCGATTTTGTTCCTTTACGATACTGTAAGTCACTCTTAAAGAACTGTCTGGGGAATAAACAAATCCGGTTTCTTTCACGTTTAACCTCCAAAAATCAGCTGAGATTTGTGTCGCACGTTTGCACGCCCCCCAAAAAACCAACCCTGACTTACGTTAATTTCTATCGAACTGATCAACCTTCAAAACCCGAAGACTCAACACTGGCAGTGACTCGTATACACGGCTGTCAGGTGTAGTTTATGTCCGAGAGGAAAAATATACTCAATTCATGTGCACGTTTCCAGGATAAAAGACCGATGAATGGAGGATCAATGGAGGAAAAGTTACCACTCCCCATTGCGAACGACTTTAGACGCGGCCTGTCACACTGGAACCTGTCCTTACTTAATTTGACTCGCGTTAAATACTTAACCCCTTCACTGCCCGAGGAAAACTGAACACACTCCGACTGCAACAGACGTAGATCCTCATGAGCCCCCGCAGATGCGGGGGCTCATGAGGATCTAAGCCTCTTGCCAAAACCACTTCGTGTCCGTGTTCCTTTGATGGCTGGGGCTCTTTGGCGTTGAAATGACGAAGATTTCAGAAACACAACACGCTGTTTCATGGCGGCTACGGTGTTAACCAAAATGACAGTTCGTGGGATGACAACGTTAAACGCATGTGTGCTGGTCTGTGATTTTGGACCTCGCGGCTTTAGCCGCGAGGTCCAAAATCACAGACCAGCACACAGATGAAGGCCCAACAACAAAACACCCAGCAAAGAAAAGAAACGTATAGAAAAGTCAACTACGCATAAAAAGTTTATCGCACAGAAAAGTCAACTAAGCATACAATTTAATAAATTAAGTCGTACCTTTTAATAAACTGTTATACCTTTCTAAGCGTGTTTCTTTCTTTGTTGGGTATCTAACTGCAGTTTACACTACTTGGCAGTCAGCGTTTGCAAATAACAAAGGGGCTCCAGAAATGCAAGTAGTGAGTGGCATTCCCTCCTAATTCCCGCTTGTCTCACACACACACACACACACACACACTCACACATAGAGAGAGAGAGAGAGAGAGAGAGAGAGAGAGAGAGAGAGAGAGAGAGAGAGAGAGAGAGAGAGAGAGAGAGAGAGAGAGAGAGAACAAAAAAACAACACAAGTTCTCTCCAAATATATAATTAGATTTATTAGATTTACATGTCTTGAATGTCGTTCGCTACAATCAAACGAGAGCGGAAAACACCTCGCACCATAAACCAGGGTCAATGCAAAGCCATTAAATGCAGTACAGAATAGGCGCTTAATTTGACTCGTTCACGTAACCACTGACGTAAAAGTTCTGCACTCTCAAGGGTAAAGCCGTCTTAATTTTACGACAAAAGCTGTACACCCGGCGCTTCCCCCTGGAATACCTAGCGGACGGGTACCACTGACACAAATCTATAAAGTTAAACGGGTGGAGTTCACTCTATTCTTTAAAAACGGGTCATGCCTCCATAGGCGGCACCTTTCCCATGAATGCTGAAAAAGCTGTGACCATCTGCAAGAGGCACAGATCCTCATGAGCCCCCGCTTTCATCGGGGGCTCATGAGGATCTATGCCTCTTGCTGAGCCTAATATCATCATGTGTGTTGCTTATATGGGGAAGGGTCATCGGGAGTTTGACCAGAGTACGGGTATAGATGTCTTTGTCAACAGACGTCGGTCCAGCAGACTGTACCTATCTCTGTACCTATCTCTCTTTTTTTAGTCGACGACTCCACTTTCCTATGTCACAGAGGTATATGCAGTCAACACTTGCAGGCAAGAGTCCAATTGAAACCCTGCAAGCAACAGACGCTAATGAAAATCTATGACTCCGGCAGATAGGCATGATTCGTGGTTTGAATATCACTGCTTACCCTGTCCACAGACCTTTTCAAGCAGACGTAATGGGACTATTGTCGAGATACACACCCCTCCACAAAAACGAATAACCAACAACTTTACAACAGAATGCGGGTGGGGGGGGGGGGTGGAGGGGGGCGGAAGGAGGAGCTGGGGGAGGTTGGGCGCAGGAGAGTTTGAAAATGATAACGCAGGTGAATGGTTCTGAGACAAGTTGGATTACAATGTACGTCTCACCCCTAACGTACCAGGAGAGGAGAGACACAAGAGGGTGGCAATTAAATTGAAGTTGGGCATTAATACAAAATACGGGGACACAGAACAGTGTCAGGAGAGAGACTTGAGTATACATCGGCCGATGTTCGTGGGACGCTTACTATCGGATGGCAGTGGAATTTACGAGTAAAACTTTCATGGACCGAATACAGGAAGCGTAGAGTTTCTCCATGTTACTTTATTCATGTACTTGCCTCTGGCACTTATCTCATTCACACCGAAAATGACTTTCATAACTTCAGGAGACGACTACAGAAGTAAAGTGGGGAAAAGGAACATTAAGATGTATTTTGTGTTCATAGAACACGCAAGACAGAAACATCGAAATGGTCACTTTTGACACTTCGCACAGCAACCTTGAACACCATATTATCCATCGTGGACATCTGTGTACAGCTGCGTCGGCCACAACAGCTCAATGGTAGTGCCAGATTAGCTTGGCGCCTTTTACAAGCTAATCTGGTCAACCCTTCAACTGTCACGGCCGATCATTTCCCGTCGGTGTCTTCATACTGAATGTGTTGGCTCACATGTTTCTGTAAGTAACGTTACGTAACGTCTGTCTGGAAGCATGTTGCCAAGCGGGTAATGTCTCAACCCTTTGGCTGTCCACAGCGCTTTTGTCTATGTGATTCCTGTACAAAAGCACGATCGCTGAGCAAACACACATATAATAAATGTTGCCATGTTCGTAATATCTTTATGGTGAACGTGTTTATCCTTATTTTCTGTTTATCGTTATTTTACGTAAGGTTACGTAACGACTCCATAAAATCCATACTGCTACATCCGTAAGACCCTTGCATGACGTACCTTTTTTTTTGTTTAAAGCAAGGCAAATACACAGTCACGCAAAGGCAGTGTATGACAATGTACCCTCTTATCAAACACAGGCACTTAGTGACGTACAGTTACGTTGTACAAAGGCACGATCGCTCGGCAAACACGAACATGATGTATGACGACATGTGTTGAACAAGGGCAAAGACAGGTGTGGTCAAAAAAAATTTGACGACCATGGCCAGCCGCTTCTCCAAACCCATCTGCAAGAGGCGTAGATCCTCATGAGCCCCCGCAGATGCGGGGCTCATGAGGATCTACGCCTCTTGGTGGACTATTTATGTCTTCCAAGTTAAAGGGGAAGGCGCATCCGGCGTTCGCTTAATAAACTGATAATACATCTCCTAAACAACTGTGACTAAATTTTCTACTAAAATTTAACACACCCAGGGCGTGCTGCTTACGGTTACGCGGTTATATGCGGCAAGATTCGAATGAGTTAAGGTGGACTTACGAAAAGCCCAGCCAAGCACGAATTCAAAAACAAGCTTAAATACTAGCACAATGTCTCAGAGAGAAGACTTCTGAGAGTGTCTGGATGAGCCTTTAACCCCTTCACTGTCAGTGAACGCAGATCCCCCAGGCGTCAAAGGAACATGGAAGCAAAGTGGTTCCAGGAAAGAGGTATAGATCCTCGTGAGCCATAGCAAATGCGGAGGCTCATGAGGATCTATACCTCTTGCCTTTGGGATCGTGTGTAAATGTTGTCAGCAGTTAAGGGGTCAAACGTCGACATTTCATCTTAACAACACGGTTAGCTAGCTATAGCGACGAGACAAAAAAATATCCTTACATTGTTTTGCACGAATCCGAAATCAATGACCGAGTGAATTAACATACCAATACACAAAGCGAGTACAAACTACAATGACCTTAAAAGTCCGAAACAGGAAAGAAAAATATTTTCCATGCAAATCCCAACGGCGCCTGAAAGAGCTTTGACCTCAAGCGCACAATACTTAAATCTAAAGGAACGATCACAAGCAAACGAACAACTAAACAAAGCTCTTTCACGCCACGTGTAATGGTTACATTAACAAGACGCCATATTGATACGTCTACAAAAACGATTTCCAGTGGTGTATACTGCTCAAAGTAAGTCATGTGTAACGCCTTCACTGCCAGAGCATGCACATTGTATTTGGACTGGAATAACGATTTGTTTATTCCATAAAACCCTGATACTCACAAACCAGATAGGTGAGGCTAGCGCTGGCAGAATTGTACAACAAACCAAGGGGAATTACTCAACGCTGGACAACAGTTAGATCCCCTGCCCCCGCCTATCAGGCACCCAATCGCCAGCCCACAGAGAAATACGCAGGTATAGAATAAGACAATCATTTGCATCTTCAAAAAAGATGCATCAGGTCTCTTATATAACCCATGTCTTTCTCCGGAACTTAGGAAGTAGGCAGGGGAAACATACATACACAAACACGAAGGTGCATTACTATATGTGCACCTTCGTGTTTGTGTATGTATGTTTCCCCTGCCTACTTCCTAAGTTCCGGAGAAAGACATGGGTTATATAAGAGACCTGATGCATCTTTTTTGAAGATGCAAATGATTGTCTTATTCTATACCTGCGTATTTCTCTGTGGGCTGGCGATTGGGTGCCTGATAGGCGGGGGCAGGGGATCTAACTGTTGTCCAGCGCTGAGTAATTCCCCTTGGTTTGTTGTACAATTCTGCCAGCGCTAGCCTCACCTATCTGGTTTGTGAGTATCTCAGTATAACTCGAGGCAAATTTGTATCGTTACATTGTTGTGTAATGTTCTGTGCATCTACTGTGGGAATACAGGGTATTTACCCGACCACATATAGTAATGCACCTTCGTGTTTGTGTATGTATGTTTCCCCTGCCTACTTCCTAAGTTCCGGAGAAAGACATGGGTTATATAAGAGACCTGATGCATCTTTTTTGAAGATGCAAATGATTGTCTTATTCTATACCTGCGTATTTCTCTGTGGGCTGGCGATTGGGTGCCTGATAGGCGGGGGCAGGGGATCTAACTGTTGTCCAGCGCTGAGTAATTCCCCTTGGTTTGTTGTACATAAACCCCTGACACGCTACGACACTGAAGACGCGGATCGACCATGATATTTCATGTGTGGTGTCAGAATAGCTTGGCGCCCGTAGGCGCCAAGCTATTTTGACACCACCCTTTAACTATCATGGTCGATCTGTCTCCATAACTTTGACATAAACCTCAGAGGATACCTTAAAAAAGAAATGTTTGTCCCGAGGACGTAATGAGTTAAAGAAACACAAACTAACAAACGTCACGGGAAATCACTGATAGTTATATTTGCAAAGCGACTGATGAAGAAACCAAACCGACAGGAATGGAAGACAGACATGAAAACGAATGTCATCGCAAGTGTTATCGCTTCTAACGTTTGTTTTTTTAAATCTCGACGGCATTTTACACAGGTACCGGATAGGTTTGACACAGTACGTGGAAACCATGTTTCTAACTCTACCTCCTTTTGTTTCTAACTCTACCTCCTTTTCGTTCCGCCCTCCCGCCAACGTCTGATTCCATTCTTCTACGCCGATTGAGATAAAAGCGTGTCTACGGACACGGTCCTTGGAAATCCAACACTGATTCCTGCGTCTAAGTGTCATGTCATCCATAAACTTAATGAAGCATACATATTACTCCATTCACTGCCAGCTGACGAAAAATGTGTTCCTGTAATCTGTGCTAATTCAACGCAACAGACCCCAAGACGTCCAATCAACGCAGACAACAAGAGGCATAGATCCTCATGAGCCCCCGCATTTGCTCATGAGGACCTATACCTCTTACAGTTGGTGTTCCCTTTTTTCTCGGCAGTCAAGGGGTTAAACTGGCGGGTTCTGTTTTGTTCGATTTGCGTTTTAACCCACCCCCCCCCACCCACCCCCAGCCATCTTCCCACATACATTTTGGAATACCGCCTACCGCATTAAATTTGATGCATACTCGTTCCCCCCCCCCCCCCCCCCCTCCCGATAGAATCGCTACCGCTATTATCGGTATTGAATCGGGGGAGTTGTTGTTGAACATTGCTTAACATCCCGACAGCAACAAGTCTTTCTCAGGACAATCATGCCTGCACTGCTTGTGGAAAAAAAAAAAAAAACTAACCAGAATATTGAATGTATGTCGCCAGCCGGTCTAATACAAACCCAAGACATTTAGCAACACACATCCAACATCAAGAGCTGCAGGCAGCGCAGACACTAGGGAGAGTGTAAAAAAAGAAAATACAGGTGAATGGACCAAGGGTAGACAGAAACACATGCCCTAGAATAGAGGGCAAAAAAAACCCACCATGTGGGGCTGACCAGGGTGACCCTGGTAACTAAAAAGTAGTTAACCCCACCCAAGTCCCCAGGGCAGACCAGGGTGGGGGGGGGGGGGGATCGAAGGAGACAGCCAGTGTTGGCCTGATAAGGTGCAATTGTAATAATAATATAAAAGCACTTAGGTGCACTAAACTCACCAAAAGGTGTGTTTATACATGATGCAATGCTAACGCCCTTACTACGCCAACATGCGCCAAAAACATGTATGTGTAAAAATAGAAACGAAGAAAATGGCCTTTGAAATTGTGTTCAAATGAGAGCGGTTCGATGACCTTTTGTTGGCGCGAAATAAAAACTAGATATGTAACCCTTCTACTTCAATGCCCGACTGTTCATATTCTAGAATGATCTATTTCGCAAGGGAGATGGGGTTAATCGTTAGACTGATGTGCACAACCCTTAAAGGGCCAGCAGTTTTTCTTAAAGCCTGCTAAATATATAACGAATTTTACCTCGGAAAACCTAACTTGACATGAATCCATGTCCCACTACATAGAATCAAGAGACTCCGCGGTAACCAAACAAGGTGGATTATTAATTAGTGTTGGCCTCTTGGGGAAAAAAAGGCGAGCTGGGGTCATCCAGAGGTCCGTTGTCCTGGGTAAAATTCATAGTATCTTCGGCGCGCTTTAACCCTTATCATTCGGAATACACCGGTGTGTGAAATAAGTTTGACTAAAATAGCTCAAGGGTAGTGCCAGAATAGCTTGGCGCCTCTAGGCGCCAAGCTATTCTGGCACTACCATTGAAGTCAAGCTATTGGTCTATATCTCATCTGTAAGTACTATAATGTACCTTGCATATGGCAGTGTACAATTACAAATTTGAAGCTTTTAGCCTCAGTGTGATATGGGTTAAAGTAAAAGAGAGAAGTCCTCCCAACTAACTCCATGCATTTTGTTTTGTACTACTGAAGAAAACCGTCACTGACTCTGACACTAAAGCTAACCATTCATACACTCTTTTTCCATACAAATGAACCGACCAAAGAAACGACCAAACGCAAGTCAATTGAATTCTGCTTGCATGCACACTTTTACAGACGTAAAGAAACCTGTGTAACCAAGGCACTCCCTCTACGTCGTGCCTTCTTAAGTGACTACAACGGGGGGGGGAAAAAAAACAGCTTTTAATTTTTTTTAAGCAAGCGTGAGGGGAAACGCATACAAACGCGCACCTGTATTTGGTGGAGTGTTCGTTTAGATATACCTGATAACCCTGAAATCTTTCATCGCCGGAGCTAAGTGTGGGAAAGAATGTGCGAAAGAATCTACCAAGCTAGCTGAAGGGCGTTGCTTTTTTTTTTTTAGCTTGGAGCCTTCAGGCGCCAAGCTAAAAAAGCAATACCCTTCAGCTAGCTTGGTCGGCCTTTACAAAGCAACTGAACAAACTGCCTTCTCTTGCCTTCTCTCTACCAACTTGCACAAAGTGCATAATACTTGATCTCAATATGAGCTATTGATCTTCCTTAGGCAAAGTGAAACTGAGCATGAAATGCATGTATGCCCCAAGATCTCAACGTCACACAGGGCATTCATTCATGCACTCAATTAGACCCCACAGCTGGCGATGGATTGGAACATGACAGTTCACGGGTGGCGCAAGATATACATTAACTTGGCACTACCCTCGAGTAATCGTGGCTGACCACGCTCCGCCCAACAGCTAGTTCACTTACACTGACTGCCTTCCCAGGCGCCAAGCTCTTCTGGCACTACCAGTGAACTTGCAACCCATTCAACCTGCGGAGACTCTTGCGGACCTATGCAGCTGGATCGTTATATTAACTTTTTCTCGACAAGAGAGGTTACAAATCCGCTCCATGAGGATGAATAGTCACTGTTATGAGTGAATGAATTTGCATTATCTTTTGAGCGTGTACTGCATGGCGACTGGCACAAAGCATGCGTGAATTATGTACACAACGACAGCGAAAGGCAACCATCTTGCAAGAGGCATAGACCTCCCCGCATGCTACCGGGCGCCTGTGAAGATGGTTGCCTCTTGATGGTCCTTGTACTTCAGCATACTGAGTGGAACCACTCAACGCTGGACAAACAGTTGAGTGATTTCACTTAGTATGTACAGCATAACCTGGTTTAAGCGACCACCCATACGAGCTGCATCCACCACAATGATGGTCTTTAATGACAGGTGATACGTGTCTTTCAACGCTTTCTGACAGCCACAGAACACCTCTTTTTTAACTCATTCTACTCCAACACCGAAAACCCAAAATTTTGCCGTTGTTCTCTGAAGACTGCATGGCAGTGCAGGACACATATCGACCATGATAGTTCAAGGGTAATGCCAGAATAGCTTGGCGCCCATAGGCGCCAAGCTATTCTGGCATCACCCTTGAACTATCATGGTCGATCCTTATCTTGCTGTGGTGTGTCTGGGGTAGAATGAGTTAAAAGACGTTTCTCTCTTGCAAAAACAAAGGCATTACTGTACAATGACACCTCTGGGCTGCCGTTCATTGCCATCTGCTTTTTATTCCTTGGGAAAAGGTCATCTGGGTGTAATAGCAAATAATCTTTCATATTCTATGCGCACTTCTGCGCATATAACGAGTGTGTATAGTTATAAAATTTCACACGAGACTGCCTGAAGGTAAAAAGCTAAAGATGAACCCAAGTGTGGAATGAGACATAAACCCGACGTCAAAATGTAAGATGGTCCGTGATTTTGGACCTTACGGCTTTCACCCGTAGAGGTCCAAAATCGCAGGCCAGCACACAAATGGAATTAAGAAGATACCTATCTTGTTGGAGGGCGGGGATACGTGATATGTTTATTCTGTAGGGGATACGTGATATGTTTATTCTGTAATTGGCCGACAGTGAATACACATTACAGACAACAGCGCCAACGAGAACACTATGAACTTGGTACGTTTAGCCCATTCAACCACACGGCCGCATTTCCAAAATTGTGTTAGTGTCACTTGATGACTATCTCCCAGCTGCAGAAGGTCGATCGACCATGACACTTCAAGGGTAGTGCCAGATTAGCTTGGCGCCTGATGGCGCCATGCTAATCTGGCACCACCCTTGAAATATCATGGTCGATCTCTCTCCTGCTAGATGAATTAAAGGTCATGCACACACGCACAGAGATTTACTGGTCAAATTTCCTCTCTAGTTCTGACTAAAATCAACTCAATTTTATAAATAAAACTGAGACAGCCAACTCCACTGCTTCAAAAAGGAAAGGTGTGTTGGACTCGCAAAAACTGTAATATCAATGAGCATGTTGATGTGTCAAGAGAAACCTGTACGCACTTGCTACGCTGTTGTTGTGCCAGGTACTACTGTAAATACTCAACATAACTTTATACTCACAAAACCACACATTGTAAAAATAACACTTAATACTTCAACATTTGAAAAGAGAGAAAATCTTGAAAGTTTTCTCACACATTTTACAATTCTATACAACAGACTCTTTGAGTAGTAAACAAAAAATTGATAAGATGATAAGATAATTATGGGGGGGAGGGGGTGTGGGGGGGGGGGATGTTAACACATCTACAAGTTGTATGAATGAAAGATCTACAGGGTTGTGTTTTCTAGCGCACCACAAATGAAAAACGTGAACCTATCACAACTGTTATACCTAAAATGTGAATACAAAATCTAATGTGTTTGAGAACTACTGAACTCATATCCCTAAAACAGCTATTGAGCTGCAATTAGAAATCTTTTCAAAGACTGCTTGTGAGAGAAATAAAACAGTGAGTGAAAGTGTTGAACTTGAACAAATTCAGCAATTCAGAAAGAACCTGGCAAGCCACTTCAAACAAACATCTATGTGCAAATGACTGAAAAAGATTCAAGGGCAAATGGTGATAACATATTACTGACAAATAAAACAAATGAATAATAAAACAATGCTAAAGTATAACCAGTATAAGAAATTTATTGAATCTTACTTTCATCGTTTTCATGAAGATAAATTTTGTTTGGTATTCATGTATGATGCAAGGCATGAATATGTTTCTCCTAAAGCGAAATGTGCAAGCTCGTATTAACTCCCCTGTGCATGCTGCCACTAGTACCGTTATCTGGTACGAATTCTGAATATATACAAAGGTGATTAGTTACAAAGAATGCAATGAAATGTTCGTGGCCAGGAAAAGTCAAATTATGAACACTTCTGTAGTTTGCATCTCTTGTTTGGCATGTTTGGCATGTGTATCCATTTCTAACTAAACTCCTTGACTTTTTTAGTCTAAATGCAAGGAAAATCTGTAACATTTGTGAGTGCACCTGTATGTACAAAGCTATGTGCAATGGCAGTCCTAAAAAAAAGGAAAGTTAAAGGCAGCATCTTCCATTATTCCAATTGTACATGCAGACACTGGTACTGTAAACACTACTGGTGGCTGCATCTCAAGGACGTTAACAACTTAACTCTTTGGCTGGCAGTAGCGCTTTTTGAGGTGATTCCTTGAGGAATCGACTCAACAAAAAGTACTATAGACACATAATTATAGGACCAAATACTTTTGAAAAGCCCTTCCCCCCCCCCCCCCCCCCCCCCCCCCCCCAAAAAAAAAAAAAAAAAAAAAAAAAAAAAAAAACCAACACTTTTTTCTAAATCAACAGGTGTGCTCAAGGCTGTTTAGTTAGTAATGAAGCGTGAAATGTACAGACATAAGAAAACTGATGGTGATAGGTGTAAAAAGCCTTAACCTGATACAGACAAATCTGTCACACAAAGTTATTTCTTAAGAGGAAAATAGGTTGAAATTATGTTTGTTAGTGGCCATTGGTAGTGCTAAAATTGTGCAGAAAGCACGTTTAAAACTTCATTTTACTATATTATTCTACAGCTTTTCGGTGATTTGATCTGGTTCTGTCTATACTTAACCACTTTATGCATGCAACCACTGGCAGTGTTTACAGTACCAGCGGCTGTATGCACAAAGTGGAATCACTAATCCTACTGACTGCAAAAAAGTTTGCAAGAAAGCTTTCACTCCACAAATTTTACCCCAGATGTCCTGCGGGAGATTCTTGCTGCTGAGTCTCGCTGACAGGAGAAGTGCGTGTAAATGCTTGAGGATCACCATACAGTGGTTTGGAAACAGGTTTTACATGCAAAGTCTCCTTGCTAGTCTCACCTTTGATGCGACTTGTGCCTTCAAACACTGCTGGCAGCAGTGAGTTTGCCAGACCTGGGATCTGTGTGTTTCTACGAGCTATGTAGGCACGATCAAATACGTTTTCAGATTCATCAAAATCCTCACTAAGAGCAGACTCTTTGTGGGCAAAGTACTCCCGAGACTGCTTGTTTCTGGTCATAAAAGCTGATTTAGGGTCAGCCACTACATCAGCCTGAACAAGGTGGAGGCTATTTTGAGTCCCAGTGCCAGTATGTTGATTGGTTGCATTATTAATGTGCATTAAATTAATTCGTGTTTGGTATTCATCAGACTCCACATTTTTTGCACGAAACTCTAAATTTTGATGGGCAATCTGCATGCCATTTTGATTCTGAACTGTTTTGAAGGCACTGCGTGTATTTGTATTTGTCTGCGTTTCATTCCCTATCTGCTTGCTGTTGGATACAAAACGTGTTTCAGATAGGATGTTTGTTGTGCGCTTAAAAAGGTTCTGCGATTCTGACCTTTGCCCTATAGCTGCTGTACCATTGGCGTCTGTAACAACCCTAGTTTTGTTCACTACACTGTAAACCTCTCTTTCACTGAAACAAAAATACACAATGTCTGCTTTCAGAGGAAAAGTAAAACAAGGCAATAATGTCCCTACATAAACCCTGTATATAACTGAGAAAATTACAGAAAAATGTTTCCAACTGACAAACAAGATGGTATGAACCATAACCCACAAAGTCCCTTCTATATGAGAGCTGTCTTCGCTGTCAAGGCGCTCTACCTTTTGTCTTTGACTTGATTCTGATGTTGAAATATCTCCTTTTGAAAAAGCCTCGCAGTTGTGCCAATGCGTCATAGTGAACTCTATAAGGGGTGCGCGCAGAGCATATGCATGATTGGTTTGTCAAACGTCATCTGTCATGATGTATTATTTAGTTTCTACATAATTTTATATTTAACGTGATACGCGTTTCGCTTTTGCTTCAAGACTTGAGAAAATGGTAACAAAACTAGAATTTCACGGTGCAATTTCAGTCTAGCTATAATTTGTGTGAAATCAGGCTGACTTTACTTAGCTACAGTGGAGTCCGCTTAACACGAATTTCTGGGGACACGGAAAATCACTTCGTGTTAAACGTATTTCGTGTTAACCAATATGGCCTCAAAATTGATCACTGCCCTCAAGGAGAAAGTGTGTAAGAGATGAGTGCGTGAATGAGTGCGAGGTTAAAAGTGCACATTCTCGTACTTTATATGCATACCTTCAGCTCACTAGGAAAACACAAGGAAACGTGTACAGCTCGCGTATTTAATGTAAAATCCATATAAGACACAATCCATCAGGTAAAAGCAACACAGGCTGAAGTACAATCCCGCATCGGTAAAAGGGTTGTGTTGGTACACGAATGATGCAAACAACATGAATACAGTTCAGAAACGCTAGCCAATGAGAAGACGGATTACAACAGCCGAAGGCTATTCAGCCAATCAGAGACTAGAGTTCACTCTGATCTGTCGTGTACTACAGTGCGAGAGCGAAACATGAATTGGTTTTCGGTGAATGGATTCTGTGTTCGTGTTAAACAGGTGAATAATAGTGAAATTGCCCTGGTTGGGAACTGAAACAAGCTTCGTGTAAAGCGAAATTTCATGTTAAGCATTTCGTGTTATCCGTGAAATTTTAATACAGAATAAGAAGGCCGTCGGCCGGGAATGCAAAATCGGTTCGTGTTAACCGGAAATTTGTGTAAAGCGAGTTCGTGTTAACTGGACTCCACTGTATATGCTATAATAAGTACACCTGCATGCTCTTCTGAAAGCACGTCGATGTGTGTGTATGCTTGTGCGTGCGTGCATGTGCGTGTGCGCAATCTAAACATCCTCAAGATCTATGCCTCTTGGAGATGCATGCATATGTGAGAGAGAGAGAACGAGCGAGCGAGAGAATTACATCATATTTAGAGTATGTCTGCATGGTGATGGAGATGCTTATTTTACGTCACCGCCACTGTCTGACTTTCTCCAGATGACAAGGTTTTTTACTGTTTTAATTTTTTTCTGAAAAGAATTCATTTTTACTGAAGAAGTTAAAAGGGTATAAAGCTGGCTAACGAACTCATCTAATGTCTTTCTCCAAACTACATGTAGCTATATCGGGTCACATGAATGCTCTTCTGAAAGTGCGATGATGTGTGTGTGCGCGTGTTAGTGCGTGCATGCTCCAAACATCTCCAAGAGACATAAATCCTCATGCGCTCTCCAGGCACGTGAGGATCTATGCCTCTTGGAGATGCGTACGTCTGTGAGAGAGAGAGAGAGAATTAATGTCTGTGTGGTGACGGAGTTGCCTCTTTTACGTCACCGCCACTGTCTTACTTTCTCTAGAAGTCAAGCTTTTTTTGCTATTTTAATTCTTTTCCTAAAAGAATTCATTTTTACTAAAGAAGTTGAAAGGATACAAAGCTGGCTAACAAACTCATCTAATGTCTTTATCCAAACTAGCAATACTAAAAATTTCAAGTAAATATGACAAAAATTACGAACTCTAATCTGGGTCAACCGAGTTACTATAAACAGTTGTTTATGTCTTCAATGAGACATTCAATTAAAATATGCTCGGAGGCTCTCTTAGCCACCCCTTTAACCCATATCATACTGAGGCTAAAAGCTTCAAATTTGTACACTGCCATATGCAAGCTACATTATAGTACTTACAGATAAGAATATAGACCAATGGCTTTAGTTCAAGGGTGGTGCCAGAATAGCTTGGCGCCTAGAGGCACCAAGCTGTCTGGCACTACCCTTGAATCATTTTAGTGAAACTTATTTCACACACTGGTGTATTCCGAATGATAAGGGTTAAGAAAGTATTTCGCCAAGTTTCAAGCTTGTGTGTACAGAAATATCAGAGATTCTCTTGTTTACATACACACACACATACATACATATGCAAATACAGCGCTTCGCGCCAAATTTATGTTCAGCAGCGAGGATAGCATAACTAGACACGACATAATTTTTATCTTGTTACTTTAATTGTGTGAGGGTCAGGCCTGCCCGCCTTTGACATCATGGACATGCTATTAAATTCGCCCCACCATGACCCATCCTAAAAAGTCCCTTCTATAAATAGAAAGGACTTTAAAAGACCTACTGTAGGCATGCAGCACAATTTAAAAACATGCAATAACACAGATAAATATAGTAAACACCACAGATAACAATCACAGACCAAATGTTACATTTACCATGCAAAAAAGAAAAAGAGTCAGAATGAGTTTCTTTTTACCTTATGGCCCTAGGTTATGTATGAATAAAGGATGAAGTGAGTAAGGACCTCGGGCCATGACAGCCGCTGTGGGCCTGTGCATGGCTGTGCCCACTGCAGCTGTCATGGGCTCAAAGACCTTCTGCTACTGGGGAAGGTCCAAAGGGTGGTGAGATGATCTTAAGTTTACTCCAAGGATATTCCCAAGGAAAGGGCAGTAACACACTGTGAATGACTATAAGTGTGAGTTACTTACCCTCCACTGGACACCCTGGGATGGCCTTTCTTGGCAGCTACCATTTCATCCACAATCACTTGTGCCTGGAACACAAACAATTAAATAAACAAACAGATAAATAAATGAATAAACAAATGAACACTAACAAAGGAACAAACAAACAAATAAACTTTGAATGTAACAAAATCCCACTGAATTTTGACATTCAATTATGATCAAAACCAGTCGGTCATTCAACTCCAAGTAACAATATTGTATGCACATCACATTTTAGTTTCTAAAATAGGGTTTTTTGCTTGAGTTGGTTTGTGATTTTGGACTTTACAGCTGTCTTGAAAGCCATGTTGTACTAATCAGACTAGCACACACTTTTACAAAACCTAAAAAGACATTCAGGAAGTTAACTCATTTTAGGGATACCATATCCGGATATACAGCTTGATGCCACACATCCAAATGCAACACATCTGAAGTGAAGTTTGTCGCCCCTGAACCAAAAGAAGAAACAGAAAAAAAAAAAAACTTACTGGTGTGCGAATGCTCTGGAAGATGTGCATGTCAGCCTGGGCGTCCTTCTTGTTGGATTCATCCATGACAGTGAAGAGGATAAGGTTGTTGTAGATTTCGCGACGATCGTTCTTAAAGATGGCTGTGGGCTCCTGTACATACTGCACTGGGAATCTCTCCAACTCTTCCTGATTACAACAAATCCACGATTTCAAAAATGTATGCAACCCTGGTGTTATTCGTATTAACCCAATCTACCCAACAAGTATCTTCACTATTTGTGTTACGTGAGTCATTGTCTAAAGCGTGCGCATGCGTGTGCGAGTTGTGAGTGCGCGCTTAGAGTTATAATTATTATAAGATAAGCGCATTATAAATACTGTAATTATAATTATTATTATTATTATAACAACAATTTATTCCAACATAATCTAGTCTTTCCCTTAGCAAAAGGAAGCAAATCCAAAATAGCTCAAAGCTGATTGGTACAAAATGGCAGACCAGCACACACATCACATCAGAAAAAAAAATGCAGTTTAGTTTATTTTTTTTAATTTCAGCTTCTGCAGTTGCAAGATTTCATGTGTATCTTAACCCTTTTAGTCGCAGGACCCTGCAGCAGGACATGGATTGATCTTGATATTACAACTCTCTCCTTTCCGGCCTCCCTCACTCCACCACTTTCACTCTCCAGCACGTCCAGAACAATGCTACCTGCCTCGTCCTCAGAAAGAAAAAATCCACCACATCACCACCACTTTCACTCTCCAGCGCGTCCAGAACGATGCTGCCTGCCTCGTCCTCCGAAAGAAAAAATCCACCACATCACTCCCCTGCTCAAACTCCTTCACTGGCTCCCCATCCCCCAACGCATCCAATATAAGATTCTGTCTCTCTGCTACAAATCCCTGAACAACTACGCTCCTACCTATCTCTCCAACTTACTTCACCCTTACACTCCTTCCCGCTCCCTCTGCTCCTCTTCCGACCCTCTCTGCCTCCACATCCCCCGCACCAAACTCAGCATTTTCGGCCCCCGCTCCCTCTCCGTCTACGATCCATCCAGCTGGAACACTCTCCCACTCTCTCTCCGTCAGAAACACTCTCTCTCCTCCTTCCAGTCCGCCCTCAAAACTCACCTCTTTCAACAGTTCTAGGACTATATCACCACACTCCCCACCCCAAGCTGAATCTCGTAATGTATTTGTGGTACGCGAGTCATTGTCTAAAGCGTGCGCATGCGTGCACGAGTTGTGAGTGCGCGCTTAGAGTTATAATTATTATAAGATAAGCGCATTATAAATACCGTAATTATTATTTATTATTATAATTCAAGGGTAGTGCCAGATGAGCTTGGTGCCTTCAGACGCCAAGCTCATCTGCCACTACTCTTGAATTATCATGATCAGTCTATCTCCTGCAACTGGTACATAGTCATTAGGCAACACCTCCAAAATTTTAGAAATGGGATCTTGGGGCTAAAAGGGTTAATTTTTCTTGAAAACAGAAGAAAATCCCAAGGAAGAAGGAAAGTTTTAAATTGTGTTGTACTTGTCCTTGCTGTTTCTTTCTCTGCTGGGATGTTGCTTGCATTTTACACACTCAGCAGCCACCTTTTTGGTGCAGGTTTTACAGACAGAATCACCTTACCAAGGATCAGGTCACCATTGGTGTGCTGTCTGCGATTTTGGACATTATGGCCTGGAGCCATAATAGACCAGCACATACAGAATAAACCAAAAAGTTGCACAAGCAGCCATCAGTACTCTAAAAAGTATCACTGCCAGTGGTTACATGCGCAAGGGGTTAACTCTTAAACTCCCAGAACGAAATGACTTCCATTCTATCGAATGGAAGTCATTTAGTTAAGAGCCACTGATGAATTCATTATGGATGAATTTCAATCCCTCACCCCAGAGTTTTTGTCCAGAATGACAATGAAGCGTCGTTCTACCAGCAGGATGCACCGCATGGTCCAGATGCCTGTCGTGTTCTCCATCGTTCGCAGTTTCCGCAAGCCATCTTCCACGTGCATTGTGCCTGAAAGCATGGGTAGAGGTTTCAATGAAAATTAGATCAGATAGGATAGGGCAAAAATAGTGGTTATCCCTACATCAGAAGTAGGTCAAACATTGCCAGGCAGACTTTAAACATTCTGTTGATTCACCCATCCTACTCCATTTGCAAGGTGTGTATTTTCATGAGTCAGGGGCTCATCTCACAAGTCGTTGCCTAATTAACATACAAAGTATGAGGTACACTTATCGAATATTAACCCTCTGGCTCTCGTTAGCGGTTTTTGTCGAGATGATTCCTGCAGGAATACAACTGCTAAGAAGATGGTCTCGTACCAACAAACTTTCACAGCAAAACCCTCACCTTTTCTGGCTCCACCAGCAGCAAAAGTGGCCAAGTGATCCAGCTCGAAGGCTGGTTCTGAACTGTTGAAGTCTGACAGGCTGTTCTGGTCTGCAACACAGAAAACAAAATGATAGTAAACAGAGAGTATGACTCCACTCAATCCAAAGGTACAAATGGCGCCAGTCTTTGCCATTAAGAGGCTCGTGAGAGCTGCTTTAACCCCTTGACTGCTACTGAAGACACTAATCAGCGTAAAAGACACGTAATGTCACTGTGCGGTATCACTAGTAGCAGTCAAGGGGTTAGGTCACCCATGAAAATGTGGCGATACAAATGGCACACACATGCATACACAAAATAAGTATACATGCACATCTGTACAAAACACACACAATACACAACAATGTACAAAACTTGCACTTTAAGCACAGGCAAACAAATCCACACACCATCACTAAATCTTGTAACATAAACTTGCCTTATCTCCCTTAAGTTAACCTTTATCATTCGGAATAAACAAGTGTGTGAAATAAGTTTGACAAAATAGTTCAAGGGTAGTGCCAGAATAGCTTGGCGCCTCTAGGCACCAAGCTATTCTGGCACCACCCTTAAACTAAAGCGAAGCCATTGGTCTACATCCATATCTGTAAGTACTATAATGTAGCTTGCATATGGCAGTGTACAAATTTGAAGCTTTTAGCCCCAGTATGATATGTGTTAACAACTACCGGTAGCTCTCATCAAGTTCATCAAAATGGTACAAAAGTAACAACTCACCAACACCAACTACCCTTAGCAAAAATTACATCAGAACAAAACAAAATGAACTAGATGGTCTTGATGTTGGAGGCATTTTATCAGCAGACTGGACTGCTAACAGACTTGCACATGAAGGCAAAAGTGGCTGATCTTACGATTTTCACAAACACATGCACAGCCACAACTGAGCAAAATGTTGAGAAACAGTAACAATTTTCAAAAAAGCAATAGAATCACCTTTGCTTTCAACATTAAATCCGAATGCTTGACTCTGATGAGCTAATGACTAATGAGTAATTGTCTATCAACGGTTATTCAGAACAAGATGTAGATTTCATCCCAAAGTCTACCGTATTGTTTGGAGATCAGATGTGTTTATCTTTTAGGATCATTTAGAGTTGTTCATATTTTTTGGCTTATTATGCTGATCCATTTCCCTCCTCTCTAAAGTCTAAGCCAACCTCTGATCAACACACACGTCGGCGCACACAAATAAAGACGGACACACGGCGCTTCCCGCCATTAGTATGCTCTGTGGGCTCGTGTAGCAACAGGAATCCATCTCCTTCTACTCTAACCCACCCTCTGATCCATGCACACTGGCACACAGAAATAAAGACGTACACACCATGATTCCCGCCATTCGTAAGCTCTGTGGTATGGCATGGCATAGCTATTCTGAAGAAGAATAATAGCACAAGCAGCGAAATTACGCCACTTCAAGCTTCAAGTCATGGCATCACTAGTCCCACGACACCGTGTTTATAGTGAAAAATCACGCGGGTATCAATGAAAAGATAGTTTTTTTCATAAAAGAAAAATTAAAGTCATGTTATCTGTTTTACAAATGACTCCGAAAAAGTAGTGCAGAAAAGTGTCTGATTTTCACACCTAGGGCATACAGGTCACAATTGACCTAATCGTAGCCGACAGCCGAGACAAACTGTAGGCTTACGTAAATACTGTATACAAAAAATAATGCGAATATTAATGAGAAGATTGGGGGTATTTTTTTGTAAAGAAGATTCAATTGTTTTAAGATTAACCCATATAATTCGTGAAATTAAACCCAAAAACATGAAAATATATTTTTTAAAAAAATATTTGTCACACAAAAAGTTCTAGAGGTACAATACTGGTTAACGAACTTATTCAATATGTCCTTTTTATCTAGCTATACGCAAAATATTTAATAAAAGAAAAATTACGGACTCCAGTGTAGATCAACGAGTTTTTTGTAAAATGGCCATTTTCCCGCCAATTTAAATCTTAATTTTTTTTTTAAATGGAAAAAAAAGGTCTCGAGATAATTTTTTTACGGGACAATAACATTTCAAGCTTGTCCGTCCTCAAACGCAGCTTCTAGTCACTGTTCACATACACACAGTGGTGGTTTTGCACCAAAAAGATGTTCTCTAGCAAGGTTTGTGTAGCTAGACGTGACGTCACTTTTAGCTCAATACTTCTTTGCAAATTTTCTGCCCAGCACGCCAAAAACGTCATGTGCATGCTCCGAAAGCACTCTGACCTGCCGCATTTGAAAGTCTACAGTATTTTTAATACAGTAGACAAAATGGGCGGCCCTTGAACTACTGCTGTCAATATTCATTCTAAACTGTGTGGTGTAATGTAGGTAGTCTTCAGAAGACTCAACAATTTGAGAATTTCCATCTAGGGGCTTAATGTATTACTGAGATATGCCACATGCGGTTAGGCAGAAAAAAACACAAGTATCCAAAATACACCCATACCCATGAGTCGACCATAAATTAATACTGCAAACTCAGAACCTGATATGCTTCGACAAATATGCAGTGTGAACATCCCATATGCTGTTAGCCCATATCATACTGAAGCTAAAAGCTTCAAATTAGTACACTGCCATATGCAAGCTACATTAGAGTACTTACAGATAAGGATATATCTAGACCAATGCCTTTAGTTCAAGGGTGGTGCCAAAATAGCTTGGTGCCTAGAGGCGCCAAGCTATTCTGGCACTACCCTTGAACTATTTTAGTCAAACTTATTTCACACACTGGTGTATTCCGAACGATAAGGGTTAAGACAGAACAATTATTAGGATTATCAGGTTTCTTATTTTGAAGTCCAGCTGTTGGCCTCCCTGTTATTGCCTTCTGGATCATAGTTCGTGCCACTTTGAACACTCAAAATACCGTATCAGTATTGTTCCTTACAGATAACATTTTATGACGGATATGACAGTCCTGTGGTCGTTTGCTTTTTTTCTCTTTGTTTGCTTGTTGCAGTCTTTAATTATTGACAAAATGCTTGCGTGTGCCCAATAAGCAAAAGCATCTCAGGCCTACATCAGCCTAAGTACGGCCGTTCGCGGGGCAACAGAGACCGACATTGGCCCAAGGGCATAGCGCTTATTGGGTGGCCTCTTGTTCCATGCTGCCTCACTGGTCTTAGGCGTATACAGGTACGCCCAGGCAGAAATCCAGTTACAACGTAAGGTCTGTCTTATCGTACTTCCTGCCAGTAGAAACATACAATTCACACTTGGACTGGCGGACCCAAAGGTTTCTTCGGTACGCATTTACATAACAGTGCCGTTAAGCAACATTGCATGAACCTCTTATGATCTCCTTCGGCCGCCTCGGGAGATCAGACATAATTGACTCTTCGCTAGACGTGTAAGCGCCCATGCCATGAGCACCTACGCCTTTTGTGGATACACGTACGTGACTCTTGGAAAAATGCTTAGACGATGATCACTACCGACCTGAGGAAAAAAGGCGTAAATGTCTGCAACAGGAGGCGGAAATCCTCATGGGCGACCGCATTTGCGGGTGCTCAAGAGAATCTATGCCTCCTGCAGACGAGTGTCTGGTTGTCCAAAGGAGTGTTAAGACTAAGCTTTTCCACATGCTTGAGTAAACATGACTTGCGTTACCAAAGGGGTAATTTGACATTGTAATCCTTGGGTCCAAACGCTTTGACCCAATGTTCACTGTAACACTTGAAAGCAGATCCGGGTATTCGGAAAGACATATCATGACTATTGTTTACCACAGACCCCGTGCCAGGGTCTGCCCATGGATACTTCACGTGACTGTTGCTTCATTAAAACTCAGGCAAAACTATCGGTCAATAACTGCAAACGTTTAAGTTTTCCTCTTGCTACTGTAATAAGGAGTAGAAACGTATCAAATTCTTCTCCCATCAAATCAAAATGCACCTAATTACAAACATTTTGTGGAACATAATATGGTTTATTGTTATTGTAGCCATTTTCTAGATGAAATAACTACGTCGTGATAACTTTATTCACGAGTTCTGTTTGAAATTGCGCTTTAACTTACCCTCAGGGTTAGCATGCATATATGACTTACTTCGATTACAGTGACGTTCCCAAAGGTATGGCCAAGGAACGATATAAGTATAAATCAACAACAGTGCAGTTTGACACAGAGTCCTGAGGTCATATACTAAGTACATTTGTCCTTTAAGAAAATAGATCCACCATGATTTTTCAAGGGTGGCGCCAAAGTAGCTGGGCGCCACAGGCGCCCAGCTATTCTGGCACAGCCCTTGAACTATCAGGGTCGATCAGTAGACTGTAAATGTCACGGGCGAACGAGTGCCATGGCTCATAAAAACCACCTCAGCAACAGCTGTCAACCTAAAGGACAATCCGATAATCAGATAATTGCTCTATCGTGACTGCATGTGTTCCGATTACACTAACCTTACAGCTCTAGGGATACATTTTGTGTTGTGTCAAGAATTGTGACTCAAAACAACACGCAGGTAGGTGTGGCATATTACACACACACACACACACACACACACACACACACACACACACACACACACACACACACACACACACACTGGAGTGGGGTGCATAAATCTCACGTAGTTAGAAACAGTCCATTAATCAATCAACCTGGGAAAGACCTGATGGCATATATTCTGTTTTTCATTTATAAAGTATGCCCGGAGATGAATTGTGTCAAAGGTCGGCCAAATTCTTAAAATCCGATGAGTCATTATGATGGCCCCTGAGGCACAATTTAAAATTTAAAAAAATTGCTCATTGTCTTATGAATTCTACATTACAGATTAGGAGATGGATCAACTATTTTAGTTCAAGGGTAGTGACAGAACAGAGGCGCCAAGCTATTCCGGCATTACCATTGAACAATCAAGGTTGATCGGAATCATGCTGTAATGCTAGGGCTGAATCTGGTTAAGTGAGAAACATCCTGACAAATTTAGATCGACCATGATTGATTGATTGATTGTACATTGCTTAACGTCCCGACAGCAACAAGGCTTTCTCAAGACGTGCCTGCACTGCTTGTGAAAAAAAAAAAACCCAGAATATTGAATGTATGTCGCCAGCCGGTCCAATACGTTAAATAAACCTATGATATGGGGCCGAAATAAAGCTAAGACCATTTAGCAACACACATCCAATGTCAAGAGCTACAGGCAGCGCAGACAGTAAGGAGTGTTTAAAATAGGAAAATACAGGTGAATGGACCAAGGGTAGACAGAAACACATGCCCCAGAATAGAGAGGAAAATCCACCCTGTGGGGCTGACCAGGGTGACCCTGGGAACTAAAAAGTAGTTAACCCCACCCAAGTCCCCCCAGGGCAGACCCTGGTGGGGCTCGACCATGATTGAGGCGCCAAGCTATTTTGGTACAACCTCTGAGCTATCATGGTGCAGATAGATCTATTTCCTGATGTACTGCTTCACTCTGACAATGTCAGAATGTATTATAACTACAGAAGTCGCAATGTGAAATCCCAATCACTCTGACCACTGTGATGCAGTGAAGAGGAAAACAATTGTCTTTCACCACAGTATTAGTACGCGACACCATAAAATAAACATTCCCCTCACAAACCGAGAATAACTACGGTGACGGCAGAGCAAATTTTCAACATTAGTTCTATGGTCAGAACCGTAATGTTGCACTGAGTAACGTGCTGACGTTTCCGTCATTTCCAACGATCTCAGGAGTTGTGGTGAATTAAATGGGGTCAATCAGCCGCAAGCAAGGTATATCTAATTGTTCTGAACCCTTCTCACTACACAGGCTCATTAGCATCTATGGATATTGCACACGGAAAGATTGATTGATTGATTGTACATTGCTTAACGTCCCGACAGCAACAAGGCTTTCTCAGGACGTGCCTGCACTGCTTGTGAAAAAAACAACTAAACAGAACATTGAATGTATGTCGCCAGCCGGTCAAATACATTAAATAAACCTAACACATGGGGCCTAAATAAAGCTAAGACCATTTAGCAACACACATCCAATATCAAGAGCTACAGGCAGCGCAGACAGTAGGGAGAGTTTTAAAAAGGCAAATACAGGTGAATGGACCTCGGGTAGACAGAAACACATGCCCCAGAATAGAGAGAAAAACTCACCCTGTGGGGCTGACCAGGGTGACCCTGGGAACTAAAAAGTACCTAACCCCACCCAAGTCCCCCAGGGCAGACCCGGGTGGGGTCACACGGAAAGAGTTGGCCTATGAAGTTCTAAACAGGACACAAATATTTTCATGGTCAGACTATGCGCCGATTCGGGCCGATTGGCCTTTGAGTGCTGGAAACCCTTGCATAGCCCACGGGTTGCCAGATACATAGCTTTTCGTCTGGGGAACACGGACGTGGTAAAATGGGCTGGCAAAACGCGAAGCACCAATAGCCCCTGCAAAGTAGGGAGTGTTCATGTGGTTCTATGCCACCTGCAGAGAGAATCAAGCAAAAGAGTATCATTCTTCGTCTGAGGAAAACAGCTATAAAATAGGGGCTAGGTCAGCAGTCCGAAAAAGAGGAAGCCTAGAATCTACAGTGCCCCTGCAGGATGCGGAGGGCATTTGGATCCATGCCAAGCAGATAGACTCGTGAATCTATAGCATCAGTCAACTTCAGGAACTGGAACCTTCCCCACTGGGTGCTCCTCAATAACCATGGGCAGAAACGTTAACTGACTACTGCCTTTAACTCATTCTACCCCATTACCGAAATCCCCAAATGTTGCCCTTGTTCTCTGAAGACTGCACTTCAGTGCAGGACACAGATCGACCATGATAGTTCAAGGGTGATGCCAGAATAGCTTGGCGCCCATAGGCGCCAAGCTATTCTGGCATCACCCTTGAACTATCATGGTCGATCCTTATCTTGCTGTGGTGTGTCTGGGGTAGAAAGAGTTATACGCCAATTACCAAGAGCTATGATGTGTCTGTGCTGATCTGTGATTTCAGACCCTACGGCTTACACCATAAAATTTAAATCACAGAACAGCACAAGGAAACAGTTTCCTTGAGCTCGCAGAGGTGGAATAATGCCGGCTGCGAATTGTGCGTCGGTCTGTATCTCATACTGAAAAGAAGGATTTGTGCATTGCTGAATGTCTATTATGATCCTCCTCACTGATCTCGCGGACTTCAAGAAGAAGAATATCGTCGGTGTAACTGGAAAAGCTTGTATCTGACTCCTATCTGTGTGTCGAATACGCGGTCATCCAGTTAGATAGAAATCGATATTGGTATTTCAACCGAAATATTTCTTGGAAATCTTTGGTGTGTTCACAGAATACAAGTTTTATTATGTCTAAAGTCCGTGAAAAATTCATTCATAAAAACACGGTAGGCAAAAGATATGGCACTACAAAGTACCTATCTATTTCTGCAGGCTACGTGTCCCCGGTTACTTATAGACTGAGGACCTATCATTTTCAAAGCAGGGGTATATGATAATATCTGCCTCAAATATGCCTAGCGTATACTCCAATTACCACACTTCACTAGACTGTCAAAGAAATGTGCAAGTGGCACTGATTCTCATGAGCCCCTGTAGCTGCAGGCGCTCATGAGAATATGTGCCTCTTCCTGGCCGGTACGGGACTGCCACATTTACTTCTATTTCTGCGCCTCAAACGAAAGATGTCACCAGGGTTTATGCGTTTGACTGCCAACCTGTAGTAACGTGATACTATGATCAGAAAGATAGCCCAGGTTATGCCAAGTACATCAATCTAATAGTTATCTTCTCTTTTATCAGTCCTATCACGACGTATATATGGCGACAGACAAAACCATCTCCTCGGCTCTCTTCAGCAGAAAACGCCATTCAGTTGCAAATGGCACAGAGTGCCTTGTTTAGTGACTGACGCAGGGCTATGCCCAATCATGCAACTGGCCCCTGGTCCAGATGACATGCAGACATACATACAATGACATAAACCTGAAGCAAGAAAACAAGTAAAAAACCAACAAAACCAGACAAAGTTCGCAGACAAAACAGGCAGACATTACACACTTCAAAAACTGATGCAACTGACTAATAATAGTGAGGTTTCTTCTGCAACGAACGACTCCCAAAAACGAACGATTGATTGACCCTAACGTCCCGACAGCAACAAGACTTTCTCAGGACGTGCCTGCACTGCTTGCGAAAAAAAACAACTGAACAGAACATTGAATGTATGTCGCCAGCCGGTCCAATACGTTAAATAAACCTAAGACATGGGGCCTAAATAAAGCTATGACCATTTAGCAACACACATCCAATATCAAGAGCTACAAGCAGCGCAGACAGTAGGGAGAGTTTAAAAAAGGAAAATACAGGTGAACGGACCAAGGGTAGACAGAAACACATGCCCCAGAATAGAGAGGAAAACCCACCCTGTGGGGCTGACCAGGGTGACCCTGGGAACTAAAAACGAACAAGAGCTAAATTACTGCAGGTAACCAGCAGGTACCTGAAGGATAAACAACACTTCAATCATCTCCAAGAGGCGCAGATCCTCATGAGCCAGAAGGGTTCAAGAGGATCTATGCTTCTTGAAAATGTCCATGCTGATAGTAGAATGTCGTTATTCCTCGACTTCGCTCTCGTTCGTTGCAAACTAATCCTCCCTATTAAAGGAAGAAACAAACCTAACAACCGTGCGCCGGTCTGTCTTTTAGCCATACAAGGTCCAAAATCACAGACCAATACAGCAGTAGTTGCAGTAGTTGTAATAATATTATTCTTATTATATAACAAAATGTACTCACCTGCCAGATGGTCTGCGTTGAAGCGGTCGCTTGGTCCCCGTCCATTACGGACGACACGTCCGTACGCAGGATCCTCCAGATCCCGCCTGTCATCCCTGGAGACATAGTAACGAACCATCCTCGGTCAGGTCTTTTCTTTTGTCGCAGTACACCAAAATAACTTGCTATCAGTATCACCAACAGGGGGAAAAGTCAGTGAAATGATCCAAGGGTTTTCAGGTGGCAATCCAGGAAAGTGTGCAAACTGATATCATCCAGGGAAAAGAAGAAGGAGATAATCCAAGGGTTTGCACGCGACCGTAAGGCGATCCGAGAGTTTAAAAGCAATAACCCCTGTGTTTGATTGTTTAAGTTCCAAACAAAAGCTCCACTTAGGTTCGGTAGCAGATTATTTCCCAACGAACGAATCCGACATATTGTAGATCACAAACAGTTCTGCCAGTTCAAATTCAAAAGGTGGATTCCGTCGAAGAATGTGTACTGTAACAGACGTGGAACGATTTGACTCATTTTAACTCATCCTAGACGTTCCGTAAACGGATACGCGGCGACGTATACGGCACGTCTCGAACAGGTTAAATCTACCACTCAGTCAAAGACTTTTCAATGCACACAAGAAGTTTTCTTTTCAATTCATAAATCACATTTCAACCAAAGCTGAGCACAGTTGATTCTGATGCCTAAGGAGTAAAGCGAAGTCTAACAACTGAGATCTCAAAACGTTTCTTCGGAGCTGCAGAAGAAGTATCCCGCATCATTAGGACCATAATCACAGACAGCACACAGCTCTATCACTACTAGTACATGTACAGTATAAGACACTCCTCCGTTTTCATACACATACACCCGGTATGCGTGTACCTGTATTGTACACACACCCTTCCCTTTTCACCACTCCCAGTGACTCACTCAAAAACGTGTTCTGTTTATTTTAATACGCTCGATACTAGGCGACACAGGCATTCGCTCGGCCCTCCGTCGGCCGTAGTAACCCCTTCACGGCCGGGACACGGACACCGACAACTAATTTCACGAGGCACAGGTCCTCATGATCCCCCGGGACTCATGTAGATTCTTAGCCTCTTGCTGGCTTCTTTCATATCTGTGATTCTCGCACAGAATGTGCGTGTTGCTTCACCGGTCTATGGCGATTTCTGATATTTTTCATTCATGACCACCGGCAGTGAATAGGGTTAAACAGAAACAAAGTGAAGCTAGAGACAGGCGAAGTATGCAAAACTATTATGACCATTGACATAACTTCAACCACAAGCACAGCTGCCACCGAATAAAAACAACCCATTTGCATAGGCCTAGTTGACCAAACAAAAAACAACACAGCTTATCATAGCCATAACAGAGACAACTAGATATGGATCGACCACGACAGTTCAAGGGTGGTGCCAAGCTATTTCGACACCACCCTTAAACTGTCATGGTCGATTCAGGGAGGCCAAGACGCTCTAGCGTCATCCTTAAACTGTCATGGTCGATCTGTCTCCTCCTGAACGTAACGTACTCTTCAGAGGACGCTTCCGACGCTTAGTGTGTTAAACGTCGTATACACTAGATTATTTTTCAGGCTACGTTGATTACACTTGCACTGCTAAGCCTGAAATCGGTACTGTACACAAAGAACATGTACGAAATCGCCGGGGTGGGGGGGGGGGGGGGGGGGGGGAAGCAGGACAAAATCCACTGTCGACACACCAGAGGCCCAAAAAGACTGTTGAAACTCGCCACAAAACGACACTATCTCCTGGCTCCGTTTATGTAGAAATGAATCCCACAAGAATCTCAGCTATCTGACTCCAGCAGCCCGTGTTCCGTATTCACACGCGTTTACTACACCTGCATAAAATGGGTCAGCAGTGAAGCAACCCAAGCGGTACGTTAACTCATTCGCGGCCAGCAGTATCCGGATGCGCGATGCGCGGCTTACGAGGCTGGTCGCGAATGAGTTAAAGAGCTAAGTTTGATCCCTCACGATACGCCATGTTAATCAAGCGTCGTACGCTTCATCCGAATTAACACCCCAAGTTGAGGGAACAGATGAAGCCGATCTTGCTCAGTATGAGACATAGGTGACTGCAGGGACTCATGCGAATCTGTCTCTTGCAGATGTATGAATTTTGGGTGCCAGACTGTCCAATACAGCGCAATAACTCAATTTGCTCAAGCACTGACCGTTAATGGAAACGGCGTGCGTGTGGACTCTAATGACGTTTGTCGGGCGGTGTTGTTTTTCCAACCCAATATGAAATTGAAAAGAGTCTGAATTTGAACCAAAATTACAGACCAGCGCACACTTAACTCATTCTACCCCAACACCGAAATCCTTAAATTTTGCCGTTGTCCTCTGAAAACTGCATTGCAGTGCAGGACATAGATCGACCATGATAGTTCAAGGGTGATGCCAGAATAGCTTGCCGCCCATAGGCGCCAAGCTATTCTGGCATCACCCTTAAACTATCATGGTCGATCCTTATCTTGCTGTGGTGTGTCTGGGGTAGAATGAATTAAGCTGCAGGCCAACCAGGCACAGAGCCACACGCCCACCGTTAACTTTTGAGAACGCTTAGATACTAACTATAGTCATGATAGTTGGACAGAAGAATGTGATACCGCCATTTATGGAAATCGATATATATTACAGAAGAAACCCCGCAATACCCCAATTATACCTCTGCAGTCACTTAAACAACTTCACAGACTCACAAACACCTTCAAGATTCTATTACAAAAACCGTCACACAATACACTACAAAGACCACCACAGTCATTACAGTCATCAGTCGGGATCTGTGGCTCTCGGGTATCCAAACTCACACATTAACACGCTATTTGCAATCACTTACATTCGCAAATGCAGGTGTAATGATGATGCGGCAGATGGTGCTATTGGTAAACAGTGCACCTGTGACAGGTGTCGAAAACGTGTGTTTGACGTAATGATTAATAAACGCTAGCCGTGCACCTACGCCTATCCTACTGCTTCTTGTGAGATCACTAAAGAACACGTGATAATAACAACACCCGGACGTGTCTTCAATAAATGCGCTACGGTTGTAAATTGTGTTAGTGAAGTCATCATCTGCCCACGCTTCAAACAATACATTTATTTAGGTTGGGTACAAGTATGTGTGCTGGTCTGTGATTTCAGACCCTCAACAGGTATAGATCCCTATGAGCCCCCCCCCCCCCCCCTCCCCCCAACTGCGGGAGCTCATAAAGATATATATACCTCTTGCAGCACGATGGTATTTAACATTTCTCGACAGTCAAGGGGTTAATGTGCTCCTCCGCGATTTGGGACCTTCCGGCGCCAGGGCCAGTTGCATGAGCAAGCTTAGTCCTACTCACGCCACTCAAGATCCGCTATTTTTGGCTTGCGAAGGACTAAGCTCAGTCATACTATTAACCCCAGCGCCGTAATCGCAAACCAACATTATTTGTCTAGTGTCCGACTGACTAGCTGTAGGGCTCACAATAACAATGCAGCACACATATTCTTTATTAGTCCGGTGCTTCCACGACTTTCAACTTCAGTAACTTCTAGAAGCTTAGCGTTATATCTGGCTCCTGATTAATTTCGCATGACGATCGGTAAATCGATGAGTAGTTAAAACAAACCAACGTTGAACAGTCAATTCAAAACGTTTCACTGATCCCATCAAATTTGTAAATCACACGAACTGATTTTAATAGTCTGACATGTTATAAGCAGATCAGACATATCAAAATAGTATCAAAAACTCTGACAGACGTTTGGATTTTTCACATCAAAACGTTTCCCGTACAAACACAAAACACCACAACGAAGTGGGATCCTCTTTTCCGGCGGCATCACAGCGCACTGAAAATAGTTCTACACTGTGCGCCACATTACCGTGTAAGTAATCAAGAAAAAACCTGACCCGAAGGTTTTTTTCTGGTCTGTCACCAGCGAATCAACGCGACGCACTCTTGTTTTGCTAGCGCGGCGGTTGTGCTATTCAATACGTACGGCGCGCCGCATATATGTATAGCATAATATAACCCCGTGTATCGTAAGCTTCGGTAACACGATCCCACCAAGGCTTTGATCTCACAAAGATCTCCTTATAACATCGCCGCATAAGCAATTCTGTGTACAGAAGCCTGATAATGAATTCTGAGATATATATATTAGTTGAGACTCCTCCTGCTGTGACTAACCTTCACCAGGAGGCACAGATCCTCATGAGCCCCCGTAATTACGGGGGTTCGTGAGGATCTGTGCCTCTTGCATCACGAGGATATTGTCTCTTGTCAATTCATATCTGTATTCCTCAAACTGGAGGTCGACAAACGTTTTTCCACTGTCGCATAAGTCCCAAACACGGGGCTCATTAGGATCTGCGTGCCTCTTACTGGGGATCTTTCTGAATCTTTCTGTGTCCAATTTAAATCCGTACTTTTCAAGACAAGAAGTTCCAAGGCGTTCACTCCATCGTAGTATCAGTGCCAATTACAAACGAGCTCTACTTTGTCAACTAAACACAAAATATAGACAATTAAGGAAGTAACACCTGGTACACAAACTAATCATTTAGCCCCGCCTCGTGTACAGAAATACGGCAGGGCGGGGCCTTCATCCCTGATGTGAGGTAACACTCGAAAATCAGTGGATTAGACACCACGCCCTGGGTACCGGATCCGCGATTGCTCACAGGTGTCGCGCAGCAAGTACACACGTACTTCGTCAGTGTGCTCGAGTGGTACAACTTCAGTAAATATAAGTTGTTGCCTGCAAACTCCCCATGATCTTCACCTTCTGAGGAAAAAAATCATGCAAATGAGATACTGACAGGTCCAGACTTTAAAGAGTTACTAGTCGAAAGTCCAACGTCATGCGCATGAAACAGACCCAGACGTGATGAGTTACTGGACGAAACTCAACTATAATTCTCAACTTGAGGAACACTGATCCGAGTTTGAAGGCAACTACGTAAAACTTTCCCAGCAGACGGCACTTTCTTTTTAGAGACCTCATGCACTTTATATGTAAAAGATCACCGGAAGAAACTCCGTCGATCTGTACAATGCGAGGAATAAAGATCTGAGATGTAAATTGGGTGAATCTTGCCAGTTGCATTTGTTAACCCTTTGGCTGTCGGGAGTGGTTTTTGTCGCGATGATACCTGCAGGATGGAGACAAGACCTCTTGCAGTTCACATGAACCCTAACCAAACTGAGACCTGATGTCGAAATCCCCAAATTTGGGGGTTGTCCTCTGAAGAATACATTACAGTTCAGGGGACAGATCGACCATGATAGATCAAGGGAGGTGCCTGAAAAGCTTGGCGCCTAGAGCTTTTCAGGCATCGCCCTTGAACTATCATGGTCGATCCAAATCCTGCTGCAAAGTGGCAGGGCTAAAATGATTCGTACTCATTACTGCAGAGGAAGGAAGAACACAGACACTGAAAGTTACCAGATTTGGGGGCTGTTGTAGCTGAAAAGCCTTTGCATCTTACCGAAGCTTATAAGGAACTGTATAGAAGGTGGTGAGAGTGCCTTTGGAGGAGGGCAGAAGGGGTGGGGGAGTAGGGAGTTCACGCCTCGTTGGTCAACAACAGCTCTTGACGTATTATTACTATCACCTGTGGACCGTGAAGTGGACAGGTATTTGCTCCGGTGTGACACTTTCTGGGTACATGTACATTCTGCAGTCTCTCAGTCGGTTCACTTTTCTGAAAGGGGCACAGATTCGCATCAAGCCTTGCGGCAGCAGGGCTTTTCTGAGAAACTATGACCACTGCCGGAGCAGACTATAACCACACTTGCCCCTACGGCAAATGGCTTATCTCACAAGACAAAGGGATTACCTCATCCGGGTATTCAGTAAAAGACAGAAGAGGCGACTTTCATAGCCAAATGGCTGACCGGCTGGCTGGCGGCTAATATCTTTGAACGTGCAAAACTCTCCGCTTGCACAAGTCACGCTTGCACAAGTCACGGGAGCCGGATCAACCATGATAGTTCAAGGGTTGCACCCAATCAGTTTGGCGCCTCGGCAGCTACACTTGAACTGTCAGTGTGATTGGTTGGCATATATTGAATCTCCCAACAGAAGCGCTGAGGCGTGCCACTTACATTTCCCAAGTTTGTATTCCTTCTGAGCAGCTCTGAAGCCCAGTGTTTAGCGCTGAATAGCTTGACACCTGATTTAGATCTACGGCTAAAAGTAAAAGAAAAGGAGGGACTGAGTCAATTGAACAAGCAGGGGTCGGTGGGGTGGCGCCTGGAGGGGTAGGGGAGATACAAAACGGGGTAGGGTGCCAAAAATGAGGTGGGGTGACCAATATGGGGTGGGGTTTTCAAAAACTGGGGTAAGGTTGACAGAAATGGGATAGAAGTAAGAAGGGAGCCTTGCCCTTAGTGTGCCATCTCGTGGCGAGCATGACGTAAATTTAGAAAGAAAATATGAACAAATCGTCAAATGTCACTAGTAGAAGCATCCTGTTAAATGCAGACCATTACTCCTTGTCGAAGAAGTAATGGCCCGACTTTAACAGGATGAGCTAGGCGTAGCTGAGAGTGTAAAAATAGTCTTGATCATGACAAGCGACCAACGACGATCGTGAGCTCGCTACTGCCATGCCCAGTTAGAGACACACGGGTTACCGCAACAGTTCGCTCCACATGATATATGGGGCTGACCCACATTGGTTGTCTCCTTCGATTCGCTGCGCTGACCAGCGCAGCGAATCGAGGGAGACAACCAGTGTGGGATTGTCATCTCACCCCTGAAACCTTTAAAAATAAGTCTGAAGTGTAGACATACTTGTCAAGTCATGTCCTGTATATGATACAGACCTTTTTGTACATCAAGCTGTTCAAACGTATCAAAACGATTTTAAAACAAACAACAACAAAAACAAAAACGCTCTGTAACAGAATGAAGTTACACCTAACTTTAATCACGGTTCCCTTGTCTCTCGACGACAGCGTCCGCCTGACCAGATAATTCCATTTGGTGACAAACAAATCCATAGAACGCAACGAATCCGCGAGCACACTTGACTCTGCCAGCCTCCAGAGAGCCAGAACGAAAGAACAGATTGCCAAACCTAACTCCAAAGACACAATCTTACAGATGCTAACACGGCCGACTAAGTTAAACGCCTATATGTATGTACGAAAAATACAGAAATAAATTACTTCTGAATCTGAATGAACAAATTATTCTACCGTCAAAAACCAACATACACCAATCAGTGTTAATCAAATCAACAGCCGGTCGAGAAGTCCACGTGGCGTTCTGGTCTGTGATTTGGACTTTACGTCAGGACCAAAATAACAAACCATCACACATCACATCGCGCTAATGATTAATTACACAATCCCGTTTCTTGCGATTAACGAGAACCCAACGAACGTCGTCATACTTGCGTGAAAACATTACCAGCAACATCGCTTTTCACTTTACATACACACAAGAAACCCTTTTTTACCCGTCACAGTCCCTCAACTCAAGAGCCTCACGTTTTATTTGCCAGAGGCAGCCGCATAGACTCTCATCAGTCGCATGAGAATCAATGCCTTTTGCTAACCGGAATCGTCATCAACTCTACTACATATTAACATCTTTGCTCCTAACGCGGAGTGATGTACGTGGAATTCGAGCTAATCAGCAAAGAACTTTTTTCTCTCTGAATGAAAACCTCCCCTTCCTATAACACAGCTTACACCTACACCCTGACAACCACCCTCACAATGAGATACAGCTGCAGCCGATTTCGATCAGCAAGAAGAATAGTTTTCCATGAGCCCCCGCAGGATGCAGGGGCTCATGGGAATATATGCCTCTTGCAAATGCGAGGGGCTAGGAGATGGCTTCAAAGTACAAGGGGCGGGCCCATTGCTCCCGAAACACAACACAAGCAATCGCTAATTGGGTGGTTTAGCAGGTTTTTGGGAGGGCGGAGTAGGTCAAAGGTCAAAGGACAGGCCCCCGGCTCACAAAAAAAGAACGTTTCAGCAGCAAACATCGATCTATGTCGACAGCATGGGAAAGGTGTCCTCGTACAGCCCTCTGTGACACCCTTCGTCGGAGGAAGTAATGGAGCCGACGAGTGTCAGCAAGTAAGACTTCCTAAAGCCCTTGCGATTGTAAGGACTCGTGAAAATCTATGCCTCTTGCAGCAAAAGCAGCTCACACAGTGAAAGATGTAATGATCTACTGTTGTTCTACATACATGTACTTGTGTGCCGAGTCCCCACAGGTCAGAAAGTTGGTCTGGGTTACATATGCCATGAATGTGCAATGGTCAAAAATGATGTTGCTCTTCGCTAACAAGTAAGAATATTGCCAGTCTCCAAACCATAACAAAATAAAGACACACTTCATTTTACGTAGACTATGCGAACATCCAGATCCGTCTTAACCTGTTCACTGAAGAGGAAAATGGAACACTGCCCTACTGCATGAGGTATAGCTCCTCATGAGCCCTCGCAGTTGCCGGGGCTCATGAGGATCTATGCCTCTTGCAGAAACCACTTTGTATCAATGTTCCTTTGACGGCTGGGGATCTTTGACATGAATTAACGATTTCCAGAACACAATCTGCGTCCTCTGGCAGTGAACGGGTGAACACCAGAAATAGAATCATTTCAGTTGCGACTTCAGGTCATTTGGTCTGACCAAAAGGACGACGGCTGGACAAACGTCAGATGAAGCAGAACTGTACAAAATCTAAACCTGGAAAAGCAACATTCTTTCATGGCCACCTCGATACGCCCAGTGACCGACAGGGTTATTTCGTGGGGCAATTATCATGCCTGGACATTACACAGCGGTGACCACAGCCGTGTCAGGAAAATACTCACCATCAGTGCCTTCGATCTTCCAGAGGTATAGATATAATTTCTCCGCCAGCAAGAGGCATCAATTGCCATGAGCCCCTGCACCTGCAGGGGCTCGTGACAATCGATGCCTCTTGCCCGCGGAAATTTAACGACTGCATCATGGAGAAGACACATCCCGTCTACGACCGACATTTGAGTCTGGTTACAGCTGCAGGGGATCATGACCACCGATGCCTCTTCCTGACAGAGCTACATCCTCCGATTGAGAAAGCCAATCCAATGTGTATCTAGATCTATGACCGACATGCTTTAGCCTAGTGACCGCTGTCCTCTCTGGGTCAGCAGGTCCGGCCAAGACGACAAGTGTCACGACCATGAAGCCAACATTTTCCCATAGGGGCCCAATGATACTACCTTTGACTAATGCAAATCCGCTGCGCCACCGCGTGCGCGCCACGGCCTACTAAGCTCAAGTCAGAATACAAGGGAGGAAACGACAGGCACACAAATCGACGAAGCACTGTGATTCCTGAGCAGTTTTCAACCCTCAAAGCAACCATCCGCCTAAAACCTCGAACTGAACAGACTCGGTAGATATTTTGCCACAAATCTATACCGACCTTGTCCTCCGATCAAAACTGATCGTTTAGTATCAAGGCTTTTTGCACAGTCAAGCATCATCCATAGCAGACGTCGAGTTGTAGGTTTTAGATGTGGCCGGAAATACGCCCCATACGTATTTTTCAGTGGTTTATGTAAATTAGCATATCCAATGAAATTAAAACAAGAGTGCGTCTTACTGTCGACTGACATGAACTTGTGACCTGCACGCAGTAGTCGTTTTAGGAACTTATTTCCCCCAGCCCGAAAAGGTCTACTTTAATGGAGTCTGGTTTAAACAGTGTCGGTTTCTGATGTAGGCCTTTACGGTTCTGAACTCCATTACTGTCAGTGGACGCATATTGTGTTTTGGAAAATAAGTTGTAAATTGAACGTCAGAGTACTCAGAGAGCCCCCAGCCGTCAAAAGAACATGGAGACAACGCGCTTTCTTCAAGAGGCATAGATCCTCATGAGCCCCCCATGAGGATCTACGTCTCTTGCAGTTGCGTCATGATCACTCTTCTCGGTAGTGAAGGGGTTAACCGCAAGGTCCAAAATCGCTGACGGCTACACAATTACATGACTCATACTCCTCATTTGCGCTTACTGGGCACAGCGCAGAGATGGTTCGACAGTTAAAAAGATTGTCCAAGAGTAGCGCCTGACTAGTCTGGCGCCTAGAAAGACGCCAAGCTGGTCAGGCACTGTGTTAAGCTATTCAGGAATAATAATTACGGCCAACATACCTTTAGCCACTAACGCTTAATACTCGTCCCTTGTCCGAATGTGTGCGTGTCGGTGTAGTGAACAGACGGCACAGCGTGTGCCCAGTTAGATGATCTTCACAAAAGCGTCAGATTGCGGATTTCATAACAAAGTTTACACCTTCCTCTGAAGTGAAAGGGGTGAATGACTATGCAGACATACACTGAGGATTCTGGTGACAGGGTTAAAATTGTGACCAAGGCTGTCGAGCAACTGAGAAAGGACCATGCTCCAATTAACCGCGTAGTGCCCGCATTCGAGACGTGCCGCATTTGGATACGCGGCATCATGCCGCGTATCCAAATGCGGCACATCCCGAATGGGTTGGTGTGACCAATGCAAACCAATATTCCTCAATGTTTGGGTGTATAATTAATATTAACCGATTTTGTTTCCTCAGTTTTTGGATAAATATGGATTGACCTTTGAATTATAAGCAATCTGTATAGATTCTCATTAGCTCCAACAACTACAGAAGCTAATACTGTAATATGGACCTATGCCTCCTGCAAAATGTAGGGGATAGTGGAATGAAGTCAAAGATCTGCCAATTTCCTTCAAAGCAGCAAACTGTAACAATGCGTCCTTGCACTGTTTATTAATCAAATTTGTATCTATTGATACATATAATAATAATAATTGATCTGATTTATGCTATTACTTTTATCACTTTACGAGGAAAGCAAGATTTCATCTAGACTTGTTGATACAGCTCATAAACAGGTCCCTGAGCAGACGCAGCCGCACGCACAGTAAATCGTTCCAGTGTTGGCAGTGCGTAATATCTCGGACGTACACTAGTACTAGTAGTAGTAAGGCGCCTCGGCAGGAAGCAAACCATGTCACCTGTCGCGAACGTGAGCTTTGCTGATAAACCTACCGGCCAATGAGCATAGGTGTTGCCCAGCAAGCACATGGCCATCGGGCCGACGTCGGTCCGCAGATCTGCTGCTCGCCGAGCCGCATAAATACAAGTAGCAAGCTCTGTGACAGTGTTTTTGCCCGAGAGAAAGGCCATAATAAAGGTGAACAATCACAAAGTCTCACCCCGCTGTAACTAGCATAATGGATTATTCTCCTACATAGTGTTACCACTCTGATGTAAGAGGAAAGCCAACATGACTAATGGCAGATCGACCAGAGCGCGCTTTGGCGTATGTACGTACGCCAAAGTGCCCGGGCCCTGGTCGATTTGCCAGAAGAGTCATTTTGACAACACGCAGAAGTCCACATAGATCTGCGAGTTGCCCCGCCGTCTTCGCCAAAGTGACCTCGAGTCGATCTGTCTGGAGAGTCATATAGCGTGACATTCATTTTGACGATGCGCCAAAGTGATCCCTGTTGAGTCATGTCGACGTCCTCGTGGAATTTTGCCCGTAAATCGTGTATTGTTGTACAGTACAATACAATACGATACAACATAATAATACTTTACTGTCTCCAAGGGGAGATTATTTATTCAGTTACGCCAAAATTTCACGACCGCGTCGATCTGTTACTAGTTCCTTCAACTTCAAGCTACGTCAAAATGACCCTGCGGCGATGTGGCGCGATAGTCATTTAGGCGTGTTACCTTCCTTAGTCAAGTCACGACAAAGTCAACACACGCCAATCTGGCGTGCGCCTAAGTGATTGATTGTACATTGCTTAACGTCCCGACAGCAACAAGGCTTTCTCAGGACGTGCCTGCACTGCTTGTGAAAAAAAATAAATAAACAGAACATTGAATGTATGTCGCCATCTGGTCAAATACGTTAAATAAACCTAACACATGGGGCCTAAATAAAGCTAAGACCATTTAGCAACACACATCCAATATCAAGAGCTACAGGCAGTGCAGACAGTAGGGAGAGTTTTAAAAAGGCAAATACAGGTGAATGGACAAAGGGTAGACAGAAACACATGCCCCAGAATAGAGAGAAAAACTCACCCTGTGGGGCTGACCAGGGTGACCCTGGGAACTAAAAAGTACCTAACCCCACCCAGGTCCCCCAGGGCAGACCCAGGTGGGGGTGCGCCTAAGTGACCCCAGTTCTATCTGGCGTAAGCCAAAGCGAGTCCGGGTGGATCTAGTGTAGGGGTCAATTGTTTCACACATACAAACAAAACGTAAACACGGTTCGCACTACAAATCTGCTTCGCGCAAAATAACTTTTACGTACAACTGTTTTGAAGCCTCACTGTGTCCCTCGATTCGCTACCGCTGATCATCAGCGGCAGCGAATCGAGGGACATAACCAGTGTAAGGAAAACAGAAAATTGATGTTGAAACCCCTTTAAATTATATATAAGGAACACGACGTTTCGGATCAAAGATCACGACGTTTCGGATCAGCTTTAGAACGAGCGGTGCTGATGATGTCCCCATTATAAAATGCAAATATATGTGACAATGCGCCTTTTCAACGCGAACTGCTTACCCGCCAACGACTGGTATGCGGAAATACGCATACAGCTAAATACAGTAAGAAGTAGTGTACTATTTAGGACGTCGAATAATACAACGGAGAACTAGAACAGAGTAAAACAAAGTTGTTTAGCCGTAAGAAGGAATAGGTGTCCTTGAAACAACACTGAGTGGTCATGGCCTACACACGTTGGAATTTATTAATTAAACATTATTGCGGAAATGTACCTTATAAACTGAATAAAACAACAACTTCAGTAATAAACGTAGGTAAGTGTATTGAAAGAGACGTAAATTCTGTAATGTACTAGTGCATTTATACAATATAGATAATTCGTTCATGGTAAATGCACACAGATAGCAGCAGTTGTACTGGCTATACAAATGTTTATTTTCATCAGCTAAAGCCATGAGGCAGCAAATTCAACGCATATTCTGACCTAATTATAACCCAAATCCGGCCAGATATTGCCCATCAGCTACATTTCTTACGTATTTTTGTTTTAATCTACTGGCCTAATTTTCCACTCGTCGTCCTTGAATGATGTTAACGATTTTACTTCATCTCAAAAGAACCCGAATCTATTCACATTTGACTCCGTACATCACCGCGAGTTCCTAACCCAGTTTTTCTTCCATCTGCATGAGGCACAGATTCTCATCAGCCCCTGCTGCAGCTGAGGCTGGTGAGAATCTATGCCTCTTGCTGTCAGAAAACAGCTCTATTTACATCCTGAGATCAAGGAATTGTTCTGGATTACCTATAAAATTGTGTTTGAGGTCTGTAATTGTCGGCTTGCTGGTTTTGCAAGTTTCTACGCCACCCTCATTCATCATTCGCGAAGTCCTTTTGCCGCCTTTGTCGTACACTGCAAGTTAATAATATTATCTGTATCAGTGTCACAGACAGTTTTAAAATCTCAGCTGGCAAAGGCATAGATGCCTATGAGCCGTGATACGGAAGGAGGGCTAAGACACTGATAATTTCACTTGGCAAGATGCATACGTGTTCATGCGCCCCTGTGAATGCTGGAGTGCAGTGATGACTACGCCTGTGGCAGCTTGAAATTGGACTAAAAAGATCTGCATATTAAATAACTGCTTTTCTTCCGCAAAGCCGCTAATACTCGCAATCCGATACTCGAATCCAATGCAACTCTGTCCCCCTCCGTCTACCTCTAATGTGTAAACAGGAACAGAGATATCATTTTCATGTAAGCCAGCAAATCAACTCTTTAACTCCCAGAACTAAATGACTTCCATTCTGTAGACCAGAATGGAAGTCAGTTAGTTCCGGGAGTTTGGTTAACTTAACCAAATTATACAAGGAACTCATTAAGTCCCCGCACCTATGAGTCGGATCTAATACTGAGCTCAGATCGTCATAAGCCCTTATGTTAGATTCAAAAGATCTTCCTGTAATCATTTGCTCTTGGTGGATTCAAAGACATTATATCCCATGCTGCAAATGACGAGAACTATACATGTTTAAGACCAACCATGCGGCAGATACAACTCATATATTTTCCTGACATCTGGCATAAATCCGCATGATCCTCTGCAACCGTCAGAAACAGAGTATGATGCAGTCCATTTACATTTTTCCTGGTATCCTACTTCCTGTTATGGGACACAGAGGCCTATGTCCATGTGCCGGGCTGAAATAGAAGTCCCTTAACATTCCAAGAAGCACAAATCCTCATGAGCTTCTATGACTCCGAACACTGTGTGATTCATTCGATGTACATGTCTTGTAAGAGACACAGATCCGCATGGCCCAGTGCGAAGCGATGTTGCGATCTATGCCTCCTACATATGGGCTCTGGTAACGTTGCATACCTCTGCAGCACGCACCGAGAGGATTAGAGGGTCGGCCTCCTTGGGGTCACAGCGCAAGTAACAGGAACAATCCGTATCGTGTCTGGGATAATGTTACGTACGTACGTGTCTAGACGTACGTATACAATTGTAAGATATGTGCACAACCAGTGTATGAGTATGTTTACAGAATGGAGTCACCCCGCAGTGCTTCTAAAAGTAACTGGTGCTTCTGAGCTTATTATCAGCGGAACTTTCGCGTTACCTTTGTTATTAAAAACAAAAGGTTTCGAGGGGACGGGTAACCTCTTTATTTGTCACCACCGAACTGAGTTCAAAGACGAGCAAAGAAAAGAGTCTAAACAAACACGTAAGGCGGGCACTTAAGACGGTTCGTGTATATACGATGCTTAAGAGTGTAGTCTGCAGATGTTTGGATCTGGCGACTGAAGAATTTCAGTTCTAATGCAGGGGCAGATCAGTTACCTCGAGGGTGAAGGGGGGGGGGGGGGTTGGTTGTACATTGCTTAACATCCCGACAGCAACAAGACTTTTTTAGAACGTGCCGCAGTGCTTGGGAAAAAAAAACAACTAAACAGAATATTGAATGTATGTCGCCAGCCGGTCTAATACGCTAAATAAACCCAAGATCGTTTAGCAACACATCCAATATCAAGTGCTACAGAAAGCGCAGACAGTAGGGAGAGTTTAAAATAGGAAAATACAGGTGAATGGACCAAGAGTAGACAGAAACACATGCCCCAGAATAGAGGGGAAAACCCACCCTGTCGGGCTGACCAGGGTGACCCTGGGAACTAAAAAGCAGTTAACCCCACTCAAGTCCCCCAGGGCAGATCCGGGTGTGGGGGGCGGAACCCCTAGTACTTATATCTAGTTATACTGGCAGAAAATCGTATCCTGACGAGACATGTCAGATTTTTCACAATCATAGTCTTGGACAACACCAAGTACAACAAACACAAAAACACAAGCGTGGAGCTTTACTCTGTCCCATTCGACATTAACCTCGAAAAGAATGTGGATGGTGCAATAAATCTATTCAAAAGTATCCAATGCGACTTTAATATTTAAAACTTCTAGACCTATTATTTATTTTCAAAGACCATGCGTTCAGTGGCAAGTACCTGAAGTACCTGTCCAGCGATACGTGGACACTATAGAGAGGAACGCGTTAAAACACTGAGTCCTAAGTTTGACATTCTCAAATCTGAGAGCTGTCGTCCGAGTCTGCACACTAGATCTAGTGATAGACAGACCGTGACAGTTCAAGGGCGGTGCCTGAATAACTTGGCGCCGATAGGTGCGAAGCTTTTCTGGTACTGCCCTTGAACAATCATGGTCGATCCATCTCCTGTTGTGGAGTATCAGGTTACAAAAACGTGTGTGTGAACACCCCTTGCAGTTTTCTGTCATGCTTTTATTGCCTATTGAAGCGTAAAGCTACACAGACACCATCATTGAACTATCATGCTCGATCTACATCCCGTTGAGGTGTAATAAGGCTGAATAGGTTAAAACAAAAATGTGTATGCGCACGCCCCCCCCCCCCTCCCCCCGTCACACAAGCGTTTGGCGTATAGGTATCGTACAATACCGTGCTAAAAAATCACTCGTAGTTTAAACCCTGAATGTCTTCCACGTTCAAATGAGTCCAATGTGTCATAAACCAGCAAGAGGCATAGATTCTCTTGAGCCCCTGCGGCCGCAAGGGGCTCATGAGAATCTACGCCTCATGCAGATGGAGGGACCTGGCTGAGGAACTGAAACGCGAGATGATAATATACAAGTAAAATAGGGCGTCGCCGCATTCGAGCGGGTTCAAACACTTATTTACGACTTAGATTATGCTAGTTTGCGTGGGCATGCAATCTAGTCGTTTCTGATGATACAGTGGAGTATAAGCACAGCTGATGTAAACTGATTTGTTTGTAATTTGGGGGGCATTCATTCATCTTCCAACTATTTTTTTGTAAAGTCTGAAGTCATAATTACTGCATTTCAGTCACAGTATCATCTCGCAAACACACCCATCGGTAAGCGACTGGTTCTAGTCATAGCAGATTATAACATCATAAACATACATGATATTAATATCTAACATTTAAAATGTCACTTTAATGCAGCTCTTGTGGCCTTTCTACACACTTAAAATCAAAGTACAACCTGATGATTCCTGATGAAGTCCGTTTTGTCTGCAAGATGTGTAGAGTCTCATGGGTCCCTGTAGTTGCAGGGGCTCATGAGACTATATGCCTCTTGAAGACAAAAAGGATGTTCTCGCTAAGCCAACCTTCGAGCTCATGAAAATCCATGCCTCTTGCCTACCTATACTAACCCCAGCAATCTTTGGCATGGAGTAGTAACCCAGTACGCGCATTTTGAACACATATGCCCAGGGGCCAGTTGCAAAAGTGAGATTAGTCCTGCGCTAGCCACTAAGCAAGGTGCTCCACTATAGCTGAGCATTTTGCTTTGTGGCTGGTGCAGGACTATAGCGGAGCACTTGTTTGCTGACTGGGCGTAGGACTAAGCTCACTCATGCAACTGAACCCTGCTGTACACAGCCATCCAGCGTGAGGACCTACTGTCCGGCAAGAGCAAGTATCGTCACACCTATTGCTACAATGTTATCCAAGGGCTGAAAGCTCCCCCCAAAACCGTCTATATCCATCGTAAATGGCAACGTGGTGTAACAACCTAACAGTGACAATAACGCACACAACTTCCATTCAATGCTCAACAAGCACCCTGTTACACATATATCGGATGCCCATATCCTGCACAGTCATCCAGCTAAAACGCGAAGACCTAATGTCCAGAAAGTGGAAGTATCGTCTACCTCTACTGCTGCAATAAAGTTATCAAACTGCTTAAACACGTTTCTCCGCTCACGTCATATCCACCGGCAATGGCCATTTAAAATGGTGTAACAACCCAGCAGTGACAATAACACTCAACTCAACAGCAAGCAACCCTGAGGAATTGGATTTGGAACTCTTCCAAAACTTGAAGAGGCTAAAATTTTGTATGAGGGGCATCTAGAATTGTATGATCTTTATCAGTTCCCGAAACTACGACGTTGAAGCTCACGACGATCTACGCCTCTGGACGAAGCTCACCACATTGGTTGTCTCTTCTATCTGCTACCGCCGATCAGCGGTAGCAAGTCGAGGGAGATAACCAGTGTACGCTCACCTGAGGGCTTTCTCGGCTGAACGTAGATAATCACTTTTTTTCACGTCTAGTCCCTAAAAACCACCTAGCCAACGCACAAGCAGTTCAAGTGTCAGATTTAATGGGTGTCCAATGGAGCCACGCCAATCTTGCACGAGCCTTGAACTGATTATCGCGGCCAATCCGTATGTCACAACAGACACACAGCCTTTACCGGCACCTCCCAACGTTGCAAAAAGTTGTTAATAGGCATAATGAGTTAACAAAGAAGTGAGGAATCGAGCTCGGCCTGAGTGAAAAACAAAAATTACCGATTCTCAAATCCTTACAGTCACTGATAAACCATCTCGGTCCAAGATCTGCAATAAGCTGCAGAAGCTCACGAGAATCTATGCCTCCTCCTGACATGGAAATGTTCCCAGATTTTGCACCTAACCACTTCACTGACGAGAAAAAAATGAACACAATCCAACTGCAAGGGACATAGATTCCCGGGCGTCCATGCGACTGCAGGGGCTCGTGATGATCTATGCCTCTTGCAGAGACTAATTTGTACCGATGTTTCTTGGGTGGTGTTGGTTTCGGTCGTTGAATGAACCAAGATTTCATAAACAAAGATGTACGTACAGTGTATGTTTAGTGGTAGGGAAGGGTTTAAGAGCGTGGAAAGGAATCCGACACAACTGTAAAAAACAGACTGAAGCAACTGTGTGCATGATGTGTACTACCAAACCTCAAGCTCTGCAAGGGTACATCAGGATATGTGCCACTTTCAGTACTTCGATATAGTCCAGGAGTCCCTTGATCCACATTTACAGACCTGTATCATGAATTGAAAGCGAGAGTCATGACTGCCTGACGTGGTCCTGAGCAAACACTGATAAGCAATCTACCTGTGTGCTGATCTGTGAATCTGGGTCTTATGGCTCCACGCCATAAAGTCCAAAATCACAGACCAGCACAATGGTTCTATACCAGGTAATTATACTGTCACTGGCTTAATCCTCGAGGTCTTCCACCTTCTGGGAATAGTTATATTATACTCAACTAGGCAAATACCACATTGCCTGTTCTTTTAACCAAAAGGCATTGTCTCTCACCTGCGACTGCCTCGGCTTATGAGAATCTATGCTCCTTGCAGATTTATTGAGGCTGATTATATAGCAAGCTGCCTGGGTTTTTTTGTCAAGTACTCGAGACCATATATATCTACCTTGTTCTCATAATGTATATCTAACCGACCCGCGTCATAATACCAACAATAAAGTTACTCATTTACATACAGGCTACGGGATGACAGCTACGGCAGACGGTGTACACAACTGGAGTTCTCAGATTTCTCTGCCTTGAGGACAAGTCCACCGTACTGACACACGCGGCCATCGGCCGACACAGTGGCTGCATGCACATGTGCGAACTTAAATAAATGCTCACTACCGCCGTAACTGTTCAAAGATACAGTTCTGTAACAGATGGTTACGAAAGTACACACAGGTCTAGCTATGGGTCATATAGACACAAGAGAATCCAGTTCAGCACATGACGTCTTTATATCAAGTAACCTGATATTATAATGACTTCACTCCATTCTATAATACAATGCAATCAGTGCAAGAAACAGCTAAAAATAGATTGACAAGCTAACGGCTGCACAGAATAAATAAGTACACCTACATGTGCGCTTTTGCTGCGTGTCCCAACTGCTGTTAAAGTTCACTGGGTGTGTCGACCAGGCATAATAAAAATGAATGGTGCTGAAATGTGTCTTCAAATTTACACGTAATGGTGCTTTAAAAGTTCAACCCTTTGGCTGTGGTTGAAAACGCTTTTTGTCGAGGTAATTTTTGCAAGAATCACCTCGGCCAAAAGCGCTGCGCACAGTCAATGGGTTAACATCGTAAATACTACCCCATTATCTGAAGCATAAGTCAAACAGTGTTTCTGAGGCTGCACGACTCCTCTAGCTATTCCCTGCTCCCAAGCCAAATCCATGAACTAAAAGGTAACTTAAAAATCTCACCTGACTAACTGTGTTGTGACCGTACACATTCCAAACAATGAAGTTTAAAACTGAATGTGCTGAGCGGTATGATACTAATTTCCTAGAAACTGGAGTCTGGCGACAGGAAGGATTGTGCTGTTTCTTGAATAAATTTTCCATGACAACTTAAACACTGCCATACATCACATGGTTGCCATGTCATCAGTGGTGCCCCAACGGTCAGCAAGACTACGGGATATAGATAGATAGATAGATACATCACACTGCAAAGATTATAAAAGTGCAGCTGACATGTTTGATACACTGAGATCATTTTCCAGAAAGGAAACAAAACACAAGGCTTCCATCATAATATAATCAGAGGAAAACTGCACAACCACCAAAGCCAAGTAATGAAGTATTGGACATTCATAGTATTTAAATTACACAGTCAATGGATCAAGACTGCTCCTGATTTAATAACACACAGTATTACAAATATATTATTCAAAGTGTGATTTTTAACATGTAACATATATCATGTGTCAGTGGGTAAAATCTATCATAGTCCAAACTGCAACTCAGCCTACATTCACTGCCATTCCACCAATGTCAAGTGATCAATCAAAAGACCAAATAGCCGAAATAGTGCACAGAATCACATCTAAGCCCTTTAGTTTTACAGCTTTCTAGTACTGTACACATCTTCAGAACAGTGATAAATCAAACTCAAGGACCTGCTGAGATATGTGACCAGCTCAAGAGCTGATCCTTGCATTGGCGAATGTCTTTGTGCACACATGACCATACAGAAATGACACCAGCATGCTAGGTAATACTTGAGAACACAAGAGAAAAACAAGAAGCTGGTGGTTTATCTTCTGTAAAGTACATGTGTGCTGGTCTGTGACTTTGGACATTCTGACCATAAACCGGAAGGTTCAAAATCACAGACTACCAGTATGAATGCATCTGGTTTATCAATGGTGTGATAAGTAACACAAAACACACAAGAAAAGAGAACCTCAGTGATTCATGAAATGAAAATGGCACTTTGGCAGATGAAACCACAAAACATGCGGCTTCAAAAACTATAACAGAAAGAACATCAAAATGGCCGTCTTTCTTACTGTCTTGCACTGCTGAAGCAGGCTAATCTTTTGGCCATCAACTACGAAATCTGAAGGCCTTTACCCACTGGTGGCCTTCTAAAACTGGCTGGATGCACTGTTACAAACTTACTTTACCGAAAATTGTTTTCTTTCCACATTTCATCCTGGCATGAATAGTTTATGAAAATGGGGACACAGATGCACTTTTGTCTTGGCAGTATAATGTACAAAGTTAATACTATAAAAAGTATAATGGTTCTTCTTCCCAGTCATTCTATTATTAATGAATTATGGTTTTCACATTTAAGTCTGAATGACAACACAGTGTATTTTAAAACATTTACAAGAAAAGTTTCAAGTTAAAGTAAACTTTAGTTTACAGACTATTTTATATTGGAGGCTAGTAAATGTATCATGCCTTAAAGCAAACTATTCCATGCAATAAAGGGTTAATAGTTCACAATATAGGTCTTTCATAAATGTTCTTAGCATGTCTTACAATAATGCTAGACGAAAGAACTTAACCCTATACTTACTTACTTACGCCTGTCACCCCTACCCGGGTATAGGCCGTCGACGAGAGACCTCCAGCAACTCCTGTCCTGTGCTTCTCCTTCGATTCTACTCCAGGTGGTTCCCAGTCTCTTGATGTCTGCTTGGAGGTCTCGACGCCATGAGTTTCTCGGCCTACCTCTTTTCCTCTTTCCCTGGGGGTTCCATGACAATGCCTGCCTAGTGATACTGGAAGCTGGCTTTCTCAGACTGTGACCGATCCATCCCCATCTTCTTCGCCCAATTTCATCTGGCTTCACTGATACCTAGCAGGGAAAGGTTGTACTTTTGCATTTCCGCTGCTATCTGGGCGGCCTTGCCGCTCTGGTACATGGTCTTGACGTTCCATGTGCCCATGGTTGTGTCCCTGGATAGAGAGAGCCGGCTCTGTCCTGTGGCTTCCGAAGACTTCCGGCTTTCACCACAGGACGTCATAAGTCTTCTGGTAGAAGAACCTTCCTCCTCCAGGAAAGGAATTACTGTTAGTCTTTTCGTCGGCGTTTTTGTAGCTATTTCCTTTTTTGCAGGGTGGGGAAGCTACCCCCACACCCAACCCCCTTACTAGGAGGACCAGGGGTTTTCTGTCGGGGTCACCTTCCCTTAGACCATGATGGTTCACGGCACCTTATTTCATTCGGTGCACCCCTCTCACGAGGGACCCCCTATCCACCACCCAGGGGACGCGCCTCAACGCCATATGGTCCCAGTGCGAGGTTAACCCTATAGCTACCAACTTATTTTCCTACAAATTGCCCAGTGTCCCCAACTTTTTTCATTCAAACCAAGTAAAAAGGGGTACATATTTCAAACTGTAAGTATGATGTTAAGTCTGCTTCAAAACGTACCAAGTTTTGACATAATGTTGAAAAATACATACAGTATGTATCATATTACATTTGTCATTTTAAGTGTCTGTGTGCCACAGTCTCTGTTTACCTGTCATATATCTCAGTAACAGGTGCTAAACCATACCTCTGTCAGAAATGCAATCCAGAAAACAACAAAACTGGTTAGAAACATACCAGTGGCAGTGACGAAGTCACCACAGGTAACCACTCTACTCATTCCATCATACTGATCATGCACATATATCTCAAGACATACCCCAGGTGACAAACAAGTCAGGTAGGTTTCTATTTCAAAGTTTTTGATGTAATTCCATCTGAAGAAAATATGAGAAAAATATTTTTCAATGTCAAAGAAACTCAACATAGGTCCGAACCATCGCATGGCCAGTACTACACAGGTCAGAGTCATCTGCCACATTACACAGGGTATGTACAGGTAGCTCCTCCTCATCGTCGATATCAGACTCAAAATTGGTAAGATCTTCAATGTGCACTGAATTGAAGCTGATGTCTGATTCTGAGACACCTTCTCTGACAAAATTTGAACAAATATCATCCAGTAATGCTGTAAATTCAGGGTCGCATTCACTCTCCATGATCAAGTCACGTTGTAAGCAAAACAGTCTCGAAAAACACCTAACTTTTGATTCAAAACAAACTCGAAAAGCACCCGCATTTATCGGAAACGGAATAGGCGTATCCCACAATGCACTGACTTTGTTAAAAGTTGGAATGGGTGCGCAATGAACCAGAACTGAGTCGAAACTGAAAGTAGGTATGTATAGGTGGAACGGGGTGGTACGGTCGTACATGGAGTGATATGTCACAGGCGGAATGGTGTTTAAAAGGTTAACTTATAATACGATTTGAATGTCCTAAAATGAAAGACTCTACCACTCTTCTTCTTCAGTATGCAGACAGGTGTGTTCTTTCGTTACACAAAAAGAGCAGCAGAAAGCAACATTTACAAGCACCTACTCACACGAATTGTGAAAATAAGGATAGAAAAGTATTAGTTTTTGACAAAATTGATAACCTGTAGCATCGGCTAATTTTAGCAATCCAAGCCCCCCATGGAGCAGATGACTTTAAATGTAGCCAGCTTCTGAGAAAGCTGTTTAATTTCTATTGACACACTCGACCCCTGGATTGTGCTTTGTAAACTTTATTATGAAGGACAGACAACTAAATTAATGACCTACCTGTAGATCTCATCCCTGCTGTATGGATCCAAACCACTGAAACAATGAAAGGTACAGATGCATGGATAGACAGGGTTCGTAGCCAAAAGGCATCACAAAATTTTCACAAACTTTCAAGACCACTTTTACATTTTTCCCAAGCCTTCTATATGCCTACTGTTCAACAGACTGCTTACCTTTGTTATGGCTCATGATGACACCTTCACCCATGCTTGCCACATCAATAGATTTTTGACAAGCGGCACAAAAAGCCGACCGCTTGTTTGATGCTACTTTTCGGAGCCAGCTTTTATATAGCGGATTTTCCAGCCATAGATCATTGAAAACACACGAACCCGACATTTTGATTTTTGGCGTGGAGACCGGGGATGTTTTCAAAGGGAGGTAATTCGCAGATCTCATTTCCGGTTAAAAATCGAAAGTCGTTGATCGCAATGCCTGCTCTTATTTACTCGCTTTTGTATATTTATTTTCATTTTTATGTTGAATAAACATGGCCCTGTGAGTGATGTACAATGTGGATTCCATGTAGCTGTAGCAATCATTCAAAATTCAAAAAAACTTTCACAAACCATACACATATTTTTTCATTTTTCAAAGACTTTCCAGGGCCTGCTTTCCCAAATCTTCCCAAACGCTACGAACCCTGATAGACATTTCATAAAGCGAACCACCTTCAAACACTTCACTACCGCCAAGAGCTGTCACAATCACAGACAAGTGCTTCAAATTCAAAATCACATGAAATGAGACAAAACATGTCTGGAACTTGGAAGTGTTCCTTCACGGAGTCTACAAGCAAAACAAAGCAACTTATAAAATTCACATTTCAGCTACTGGTAAGCAAGGCACTTAAATGTCAGTAATGAATGTTACACACAATTATTGCCTCAACATAACTGCTACTGCTAGAGACCAGTTTACACAAACAAAACAATGTACAATGAGTGTTAAATTGAGAGAGAGATCTGCACTTCTTTACTGAATCATACGCTTTTGGCCTTTTTCCTGTGAAACTGAAATTCTCACTTGTTGACACCAATGTTGTGAAAATAATGACTTCATTATAATGACACTCTAAAAGCCAACTCACACACAAAAATTATACTTGACCAACATTTGTGGTCAAGACTTTGTCATTTTATGTTCTGCAAAATTACCAAAGGATGGACCATGGCCATACCTGCCCACAACAGCAAACCACATTTCCAAAAGGATAAAAACATGAGTGTGAACTATGATCTGATGGGATACAACATCACACCAAGAATTTGCAGAGTGTAGGAAACAGCTTCAAAGCTAGTACAGGTCAACAGGACTGAGCATGCCTCCTCTGTCAGCATCTCCTCTGAAACTACACCACCTTATCTTAGGTCTGCAGTGCCTCTTACCCTTAGTTACGCCCACCACAGTATCCATTTCACTTTTCAGCATCACACTAGTATTATAAGTCAGCCTCAGTACAACATGGTGTCTGAGACATTGTGAGCATGCTGCCACCACTGGTTGAGCTTGTGAAGCAGATAAGAATGCATATTGTACTTGTAGGGCTAGGTTTAGGTAATTGTATGAAGAAACAGTCACTTGGCAGCAAAAGATTTGTCACTATCATAGGGGCGTGACGATGGTGCTTTGAATAATGCAAATCTGCTGCACCACCGCATGTGTGCCACCTTATCACTAGCTCAATTCAGAATACAAGGGAGGAAATGAACAACATGGCACGAGCGATGCACTGTGATTCCAGAGCAGTTTTCAACCCTCAAAGCAACCATCCACCTAAAACCTCACACTGAACAAACTCAGTAGATATTTTGCCACAAATCAATACCAACCTTGTCTGACGATCAAAACTGATAGTTTAGTATCAAGGCTTTTTGCACAGTCAAACATCATTTTAGCAGATGTCCATTTGTTAGGTTTTACATGTGGCCGGAAATACATGTCATGCTCATTTTTGATTGGTTTATGTAAATTAGCACATCCAATAAAATTAAATCTACTGTCGATATGAACGTGCACGCAGCAATCGCTTTAGGTACTTATTTCCCCCAGCCTGAAAATCTCTACTTTAAGTTTAATGGAGTCTGGTTCAAACACTGCTCAGTTGTCAATTATGAATATCTTCTAAATTCACTTCGACTTTAGAGTAAATATGGCAGAAACAATGGATGCAAAGCAGTGCAGAGTGGTCTCTTTCACGGCACTCTACTAAAGAGTTTAATGTTGAACTCTAGATGTTCAGAAAGAGATCCGGGATACTTCCGGCCACAGCTAGAAATTTGCAGGTAGAATTTTGCGCGTGTCATTCATTTCCTCCCATGTATTCTGAATTGAGTTAGTGATATGGTGGCGGATTTGCATTTAGTCAAAGCACCACCATCAGGCATATAGTCACTAATATATCCTTGGAATGGGTAACAAAGCAGCTGACTTGAACTACTTTTAGGGTTTAGTTAGTGTGGAACCAACGGTTAGAATGCATGGATCACTTCATCCATATGTGAATGTTTTGTCTAAATCATTGAATGGACTGTGTGAAAAAACGGCAGACTAGTAATCACAGTGTATACAGTCTGCCAACATTTTCACAAGGTTTCATGACTATGGATGCCTTTTGCAGTTCCATCAATCATCAGATTGAGGGAAATTATCCATGTTAAACTATGACTTATCACTAATATCAGCTTATGCAGAATTCTAAACACCATGACAATAATTTAAGTAAGTAAACATTGTCTGTGTGCACTATGTGTGTGACCGAATGTGTTTGTGTGTATTAACAATAAATGAATGATGTCAGATTATCCAGCAAAATACACATGTAACACTACAGTCAGTAAGCTGTGTCTTACGCTTAGAAAAACCTAAAACGCTATTACTGATACTGGAAGTGGTGATGGCCAGTAACAGTAAGGACACCATGCCTCAATTGCATGAACCAGCTTAAATACTGCGCAATAGATGCAAGCTGCTCCGCCATAGTGGAGCATCTCGCTAAGTGGCTTGTGCAGGAGTTCAGCTCACTCATACAACTGGCCCCAGCGCTTCATTTTATGTAGTTTGCAAATCAGTGTCCAGAAGGCCAATACTAGCAACTTGTAGTTGTAGTCTAGTCTGTACTTACTTTAAATAGCCTCCCCTCCCTGGTCCCCCGCGGTCATAGTCACCGTATCCGTTCATCCCTCCTGGGTTCAAGCCAGGCATAATCCAAAACTGTCACACTTTCTGAAACAATTCAAAACAAAGCAATAAGAAAAATGAAATAATTTATAAAAATACTACAAAACAGAACGTTTGAAAAGACTAGAATGTTTACAATTTGAAGGCAAGAAAACAGCCAAAGTTTACACCTCACATTTAACTGCTCTGAAGGAGAAAGAAATTAATTACAATCAATGGAAAAACAGAGAAATGCTCTCTATATATCTGACCACACCAAATTTTCTGGCAATTCTGAGCAACATTAATGATTCCAAGCACTGCCAAGAATATTCTATGATTTTAATTTTAACTTTCCAACCAGTACTAAAGAAAAAAAGAAATCTTGTCTGAAAATCTTTTGGAATAAAAATGAGTGCAGTTACTGTAAAAACAAACTTTACACACTAGTACTGTTATTTGTATTCAATATTTCAGACGGGTGAGATATATATATGTCTAAGTGGAGTTTACATCAAACTGTGAAAAAGGTGGGCATAACAATTAACATAAAAAACGTTGGACCAAACATTAAAGGTACACTACAATGATTCTCCACCTCACCACAAGCAAAAACATTGTGCTACAGTACTTTCAGCGGCCATTCAAGCAACCCTGGCTCTCCACTGATTCACCTGTCCACATGCTAAGGGGTGACACAAGCAAGGTGGGGACAGGACAACAGTCAGACAGGGCTGGCTAATTTACACACCACTGACTCCCCCCCCCCCCTCCCCCTGTCTCTGTCCAGTTATAGGCTTAGTCTCCAATAACGCCCCTGTCTATGGCTGTAAATGTGTCTGAACACAGCTAGCTAGTGGCATAGATTCTTATGAGTTCCCGTGGAAGCAGTGGGGCATAAAAATCTATGCCTGTTGCACACATTCAGAAGAGATACTATGCTGAACAGGTATGAGAGCCCAGAAAAGGGAGAGGAGGGCGCAAAGGTAACAATGTGTTAAACATCAGGGCTTTGACAGTCTGTCCCTAAGCTGTAAAGGGACCTGACTATTCAGACAGATGACTTCAGTGATAAACACATTCAGCCATAAGGTCAAAATTCCCAAATTTGTCACTTGTCATCTGAGGACTACATACCACTTAAACATTTCAGGTGACTGGTGAAAGACTGACCATGTCAATTCAACAGTGCTGCCAGCTTCATTGGCGCCTGGAGGCAACAAGCTACTCTAGCACCATCTTGACCTATCATCATCTTGTACTCTTGTAGTGTCAGTGCTGAATGGGTTACCTCATTTAGTCCTGACACACCACAGCAGAACTACTGATAGTAGAATAGCTTTGCATCTGAGGCACCAAGCTATTCTGGCACTACCCCTGAACTATCATGGTCCATCTGTCTCCTGAAGTGTAATAGTCTTAAAAGGACAGCTCCAAACTTTGGAGAGCTGGACCTTGGGAAAGGATGGTTTAAAATAAATGGTGAAGATGCGAGACAGAACACTTGTAATTGTATTCAAGAATATCATTATAAACTGATTTTCCATATATGGCCTGTAATGCACAGACCTTTCTCTTGCTAATATTTGTGACAAAAACTAAGTTGAACAACAATGTTAATATTTACATCAAAAAGATCAAGCCTCAAGATCAAGACCTTTTGGTCACAGCTCAGGCAAGTTTAGGAAAATGCTAGATTGTACAACAAATCAGATACTGTATAAACGTAAACAAGGTATGTGGTTCACAGATCAAATCTAGTACTGTTTGTCAAAAGTGTCATAAAATAAATTTGCTAACAAGTTGTGGCACTAGGATACACTCATACAGGCCATGTCCTAAAAAAAAAAAGGGAGCAGCATCTGAAATTGGCCTTCTTGGATAAACGACATAAAAACGAACGTGCAATTCTTCACAAGGCAAAGACTGAAGGAGGGGTGTAGGTGCGCCGGTATGTCTCCTTTTGTCTGAGGCATTGCAACAATTCGGGTGGAACGGGCCACAGCAATGACAACAATCGGGCCTTATGTGTCCGACTATGATGACTATACGAAGCCTACGTCTGTCAGTGTCGTTTCGATTCGAAAGCAAGTCACGATACGATTATCAAACTTTTCTTACTCGCCGCTGAAACACATCAACGCTGTAGAAAGTGTGATAAGTGCTACCTACACCACACCTGAGAGATAACACGGGACAGGTATGAGGCAGTAGGAAGTCGGTATGAGAAGTAAAAGCCATCACAAGAACATGGCGACACCCTTCATTCACAAGTCATGGTAGCGGTCACGGCCATTTCAAAACAAACCTCTCCATATCCCTATGATTAATATGAGATTCTTAACAATGTACTTACCTCTGGAAAGTTCAAGTCAATCAGTGCGAAGATGAAACAAAGAGAAATGAAAGTAGTGTCCGGTCAGCCTGCATTCTTGAGAAATCCCACTGTTTTGGATTGGGCGAGGCCGACGACAATTGCGTTGTTCCCGGTAGTGAACTTACTCCCGCCGATTGATGTTTTCGGACACTATTACTTCAGGATTTGACGATGTACCATATAAAAACGACATATAATATAAAACCATTGCATGCAGCTACAAAAGAATGAGTCTAATGTGAACACTTAGGCATATACTGCAGAGATTTTGTTTTAGTTTGTCAGGCTAGCGTTAATGTACAGATGGAATAGCCACACGACAGGATCACGTGATCACGCACAATGCTTGTCGTCTGCTATACCCTCTTCGTGCGCGTTTTTGCTTCGGTAGTTTACATCATCCTACCGCTCAAATCGAAAACAAACAAAGTCTTTTGGCGAGAGGTCTGTCTCATACCAAGGACCATTTCTCTGGAATAAACTCCCACAGTCCCTCTGATATGTTGAACCAGCGAATAGTTTCCGGCAGTCTTTAAAGACACATCTATTCCTTTAAACGTGCATTCACCGTTATAATTATTTTATTTTTGTTTTGGGTGCTGCTGTCAGTGAGAGCTGCCTAGTGTGTCTGTTATTAGTTTTATGGTACACATATATCTTTGGTGTGTGTGAGCATTTCTTGTTGGTGTGTTTATTCTGCAAAGTTTATTTTCCCTGTATCTTGTCAGTTGCATGAGTGTGTATCAGTTAGGGCATTTATATGTGCTGTAGGATGCAAGGTCTGTGTATGTTAGTATGTCATTTGTACGGCGCCTAGAGCTTTTCTATCAAAAGTATAGGCGCCTTAAAAATATACATTATTATTATTATTATAAGCCCCCCGTACCTGTCCTCTCTCCTGCAGCTGTACACTCCCTCAGGACAACTCAGATCCTCTGCGCTGACAGCCGCATTTTGCGTGTACCTTTTGTCCGTACCAAGTCTTTGGCCAGCGGTCTTTTTCATATCTTGGGCCGCTGTACTGGAACGAACTCCCATCCCATGTTAAATCTGTGCTAAAAACGCATTTTTTTCAACTCCACTGATTAATCATTGACTGCTGAGGATTCTGTTGTAGTTTTGCTGTGGTGTCTGGAATGTGTGTGTGTGTGTGTGTGTGTGTGTGTGTGTGTGTGTGTGTGTGTGTGTGTGTGTGTGTGTGTGTGTGTGTGTGTGTGTGTGTGTGTGTGCGTGCGTGTAATATTGTGTACAGGTTTTGTAATTGTATTTTTGAAATTTGTAAGGCGCCTAGAGCTCTACCTGAGGTTAGGCGCCATAGAAATCATCATTATTATATTATAATAGCATGTATACTAAGGGGATAGCTGCGAACTGATAATGTTACTGAATCCTTTCTTACCTTGAGCAGGTCCCTTGAAATGAAGAAAGAAATCGGAAAGAAACTGGATACGGCACTGCATCTATCAATAAAAAAAATAATAAAAAAATAAAATTAAACCAACCCCCCCCCCCCCCAACATATTTCAGTGTACATGATAAGTAAGTACCCAATGATGTGCAAAAGGCCATCGGGCCGACGATGTTGGCCCGAGCACGGCCGTGCACAGGCCAACCGCCGCCGACGTCGGCCCGATCGCCTTTTGCGCATTGGGTATATAATGTACAATATCAACTAAAACAAAAATGACAATGAAATGAAAAAAATCAGGATCCGTCAACTTTCCATTTGTCGGATCTTGATTATTTTGTCAAAATATAATCGTGCATGTCAGTACTGGAATACTAAACATATTTACTAAGTAATTTACTACAGGTAAAAGATTCACTTCTTTGTGCACTTTGCTTGGTCCTATAATATTCATCAGTTGTGCACACTGCACATGCCAATGTGTCCACCGCATAGTTGGCAATCTTTCGAATGTGAGATAACGCTTTACACTGATCGTGAAACTGTTTCACAATTATCTGTGCAATGAATTGTTTGAAGTGGCAAGTTACATAAACCTTTTGGTGCATGTTATCAGACTGATAGATCTGCTGAGCTATCTGAAGTAATATTTGAGTATAAATCAGTCTTGGCAGTGGCTGAAGATTCATGCTGAAATACTAACTTACTTGAATTTTACGTGTGAAGGCACAGGTACAGAAATCCCACACGAGAAAAATGTGTCCTGACAGCGGTTCCTTGTCCTCTGTGGGCGTTTTTTAAAGTAATTATTTTTATGGTAAATACTTATTAAATGGTAAATATTTGTTTAGTAACTATTTTTCTAATGGTTTTAATTGTATTTTTATGATAGCAACTTATATATGTAACTATTTTTAAAAAATGGTAACAATTTCAAAGGTACATATTTTTTAAATGTTAACTATTTTTATATGGAAACTTATAAAAACATGGTAACATGTGGCGTGGCGGACCCAAAAATCCTTAATATGCTATAACAAAGTGCCTTTTTCGGGTATTTAAAACCCCGCTCCCCCCCCCCCCCTGTCCCCTCCCCTCCCTCCCCTCTTCCGCCCCCCCCCCTCCACCCCTTGTGCGTAATCACGTGATCCGTGCTATTCCATCTTTACATTAACGCTTCCATGGCAAACTAAAACAATATCTCTGCTATGCCTAAGTGTTCACCTTAGACTCATAATTTCGTAGCACACTCATAACTGGAGACGGCAACGTCATGAAATATTTTAAATTACGTCATAAGTCTATTATGTATAAATGTATATATATATTTCTTTTACGTCAGTCATGTCTGGCGTGATCCAGGTCGGAAGATGTCTTCTTGATTTCTTTTAGAAAAATAGTAGAGGAATGAAAACAAATACGTTATTGGTAGCGGGGGCTTGCTGCACGGACACTAGTAGGCCTTCGGGAGGTCAAAGGAACCAATGTACCCTCAGGCCCTCGGCCTTCGGGGTACAATGGTTCCTTTGACATCCCTCAGGCCTACAAAGGTCCGTGCAGCAAACCCTTGCTTCCAATAACTTATATTGTATCCCGGTCACATGTACGGTTTGCGCTAGAGAGATTGGTCGTGTGAAGCAGGGATGAAAACAAATATATATTTAAATATATATTTGTTTTCATCCCTACGTCACACGATCAATCTCTTTAGCGCCGGGAAACTGTGCCACATGACCGAGCTACAAAAACCCTTGTAGCGACTAATGGCTGACTTTATGTAGCTCTCTTTCTGACGCGTCTTGAATGCCAGTTTTGTTCTATAAAAGATCACCAAACGTTCTAAAGTACAAAGTTACTTAGTGTTGTTTGAAACAACAGGCACACTTCTAGAGACGGTAACATCATGAAAAATTTTATAATACGTCATATGCCTATTATGTATAATTATATATTCCTTTTACGTCGGTCTTGTCTGGCGCTTTCAGGTCTGTAGATTTCTTCTTGTTTTCTTTTACGAAAATAGTGGAGGTTCTTCGGTGTATAATGGTTCTTTTGATCTCCCTCAGGCCTACAAAGGTCCGTGTAGCAAACCCTTGCGACCAATAACTTATAATATAGTAACCTCACACACACACACACACACACACACACACACACACACACACACACACACACACACACACACACACACACACACACACACACACACACAACCGACCGTTCAGTATTTGCATGAATTAACTTTGTATCGTCTACTTTACTTCCACCGAATATTAATATTTCCACTGAGAAGCAACAATATATTCTGGCACTACCCTTGAGCTGGCATGGTTGATTTGTCTTCTCCCAGTAAGTAGTTGTCGATGGACATTAACCCTTTCATCCTGATACACCATTGCTTGAAAAAACCCTATGATAGTTCAAGGGCGGTGCCAGAATAATATGGCGCCTGAGGCGCCAAGCTATTCTGGCACCACCCTTTAACTAAAATGGTTTATTTGTCCCTTAATCTGTAATGTAGCCTTCATGGACAATAAGCAATACAATTTTAAAAAAGCCTCCGGATGAAATGGTTTAACTCATTCAATCATTCAAGCCGCACCGCATTAATAACTGCTAAAGTGTCGTGTAGCTTTGCCGGCGCGACGCTGTACGACACTTCCCAAGCTATTTATGCGGGGCACCTTGAATGAATAAACCCCCTTGTGCATGCCGCCACCAGTAAAGATTACCGGTAGCTGCATGCACAACGGGGTTGTAACAGTACTAGTGACTGTGCAAACAGCAACGACTACCACAGGATGTTCAGCTGCTCTGGCTTGGCAAGATGACAGGCTCGGGATGGTCCTCGCGTTATTGGGCTCCTAACACCACGTGTAGTGGTAAATAGGTTCTATTTACTACTACCCGTGTTAGCAGTAATGACGTAACGACCATCCCGCGCTTCTGATTGCAAGTGCCTGTGTGTTAACTTATTCCGCCCGCGACACACCACAGCAAGATATGGCTCGACCATGATAGTTCAAGGGTGATGGCATAATAGCTTGGCGCCTATAGGCGCCAAGCTATTCTACAACCACCCTTGAACTATCATGGTCGATCTGTCTCCTGAATTGTAATGCAGTCCTCAGAGAATAATTCCAAAATTTGGGTATTTCGTACCTCGGGCACAATGAGTTAAACATCTTCATTGTTTTTCGCAGCCTCGACAGTGAATCGTCAGTAAGTGGCTTCTATACGTTTGACAGGCGACTTCGACTGTATGAATTGCCTTTTTTCGGGTCATATCTTTATCACTAGCTCCTTTTCGGGTCATATCCGCTTGACAGCCAGCATCGGACCGCCGGCTTTTAATCCTGCCTCCATCATGGATGTTCAATTGAGCATCAGCAGTGGCTCCATTGTGGCTATCCACTGGAACTGTTGAAGGGACAGACGGACATTTAGGTGGAACGATATCCAAAGAAACGCGACTGTCTGGCTCAGCTCTCTTGCGCCTGCAGCTACTGTTTTCAGTACAGGTGGCTGCATGCACAAGCAGGTTAACTCGAGAATCAGAAGCGGCTGGACTGCCGGCCTGAATCTGAGTATCAAATCTGGACTGACTACTAGATTTAACTCGAATATCCGAAGGACGGGCAGAATTAACTGGACTATGCGAACTGACTCGAGGGTACATGTAAGGCGGAGCCCAGACACCAGAACATAAAGATATATCATCAGAATGGATAGATCGTCTCAAAGACGGAACCTGAAAATGAGAATTTTGTTGGCTGTAAGTATCTGAATGAATATTTCTAACAAGACTGCTCTGAATATGTGACGCATCTTGGCTTTCAGAAGATCTAATAGATCTAGCATCGGTAGTCACAGGACTTGCAGGTTCAACCTGACTGTCAGAATGCTTGACTGGAATATCAGACCGGACTTCAACACAGCTGGTTCTTCGCTCTGGTTTCGATTTAATTTGGCCGTTTCCAGGCTTCGCATGAGAACCGACTCTACCAACACTAACATGACTGCCAGCAGCAACTTGCTTGTTTAGAACCCCATCCCGAGTTTCAGCCTCAGCTTTAACACCGCTCTCATCATAGGACCGATTGTCATCACTGGTAGAATCATCAACGCCGCTTCCATAATCGTCTTTAGGAGGATCAACGGCAGTGTCGTCATTACTAACGGTGTCACGAAGACGAAAGACTGTGCCGTTCGGGATGACGATTCCGTTCAGTGTAGTCAGGGAATTCCACACCTCTCTCCTGTCAAAATACGATGCAAGTGAGCTCGTAAACGCATACTGGCCGTCCTTAGTATGACTGTCGGGAGGATACATGCCCACAACAGAAGCTTGAGACGGGCAAGAACTGCCGTCCGCGTTCTTTTCGTGGTATAAGCTCGATCTGGCCACTGAACGCATGGCAGTGTCATACGAAATTGAAGCCGGGAAACTGTGACGTAAAGAAGGTCTGGGATCACCAACGTAGATGCCATCCCACGAATGGACGCTGATGCTTGTGGGTATGTCCACCGCGTCACTTACATCACTATTCCACGAATGGGCGCTGATGATTGGGTCCACCACGTCACTTGAAATAGGACATAGGCCAGAACCGGTAGTGCTAGCAACTGGTGTTTTTGAATGATAAATGCAGTCACAGTAAAAGAAACTTTCAAGTTTTTGAAATTGTTCTTGGAGGCTTTTTGTGTCTCCGGTAGTCTCGCCCGATGTACTCAGTCTGTCCAAAAAGCTGAAAGATTCGGATAGCCATGAAGGATGGGAACGGCGCAAGAACGACCAAGGTTTAGGATCTGATATCGAAACTGATGCTGTCGGTTTTAACTTTAAGCACGGCATCATTCTACGAAACGCATCTCTGAATCTGGGGTTAAAAATGGTGTAAATAATTGGATTGAGGCCGGAGTTAAAGTAGCCCAGCCACGTTATACCCTGATACGCAAAGTTGGGTACGCAATTTCCACAGAACGCAGTAACTAACAGCTCAGTGTAGAAAGGCGTCCAACAAACAAAAAAAGACACTACGAGAACTCCTATGATCATAGTTGTTCTGTACCCGCCAGGAACTCGACGGAATCCGGAGCCGGCGGTTGCAATCTCATCAGAATGCGGACGGAACCTTTCACGCGTTCTTCTGTAGACAGCGAAATAATTCAGGATGATAAATACTGCTGGAGCCCAGAAGACTAATACTGAAAGTACGATGGCCTTGGCAGAGCTAAGGATATGTTTGCACGACTTATACAAACTACTGTTCTGCGACTTATGCGTTTCTAGGCTACGATCGTCATGGTCCATCTCCTCTTCCACTGGATGGCCAACGAACACCATGACACAACCAATACAAAATGACTGAACCCACACTACAACTATTAACATCAGAGTTCTGGCTGGAGTCAGCCACCCGGAGTATCTGTGTGGCCACCTGACGTGCATGTAGCGGTTGCAGGCGATGAGGGCGATGTGGAAGACGGACGCCGTACAGGCTATTATCTCCATAGCGTGCCAGATCTCACACAGGACGTACTCATAGTACCAGTTCCCCATGATGTCATAAATGATTGAGGGAATCATGACAAAGACAGCCATGGTAAAGTCGGCAAGTGCCAAGGAAACGAGAAAGTAATTGTTCCGCTCGTTCAGGCGGGCGTCTGTGAAGACAGCGATGCACACAAATATGTTGCCCACAATTGCCACCAGAATTATCAGGCTCAGCACGCAGCCAACTGCTATCCGCGCCTCAAGATTCAGCACCTGCAATAAACGATTTCCAGAAATCAGAAGTAGGTCAGAATTGCACGTGTTTCCACAAACTGTGAAATTAGTCAAGCCATAAAACGTTATTTATCCCACGAAGGCCGGACAACTATTCGATGTCACGTGTTTCGAAGAAAACTGGTGGATTAAAAGCCCGGACAAACATACGATATGCTTCTCCGGGCTTTTAACTCATTCGCGGCCAGCCGCATCTGGATGCGCGGCTTATGCCGCGCATCCGGATGCGGCTGGCCACGAATGATTTAATCTCCTGTTTTCATGGAAACAAGTGCATTTTGACATACTTCTGATTTCCGAACGTCTATTTGTATCATTTTTATAATCATTTTCATGATCATTGTTCACACGATAAACGATAATGATAAAATGCTGACAATTACCCCCCTCCCCCCGCTCCCCCCCCCCTCCCCAGCATAGTGCTTGCATGGAATAAAATCGCGTTACAAGCCAATATCATTGTTATCACGGATGATGATGACGACGATGAAGAACGCATTTGAAAAAGTGCATTCTTCGAACCAAGCCTGCCACAGCATCATTATGACGGATGATGATGACAATGACGACGATGCTGATAATGATCATTATCATTACGGCAACGACCATGATGAACGAATTTGAGAATGGCATTTGCCTAATCAAGCGTGCCACATTATTATGACGGATGATGATGACGACGACGATGCTGATAATGTTCATTAACTTGGGCGGCCTATAGGTCGACTATCACGTTTTTATCAATCCTTTACTAATTAGGAGTAATCAGAAGAGATGAAAACATTACTGTACACTTATGCTGAGAAAACGCGTTTCTCGAACCAAGCCTCTCATCATCCTCCTCCTCATCATCATCTAGTTCCCAGAACATATTTTGACTGTTTAATCCTGATACACTCCAGAAAGAGATTAATCGTCTAGGAATGATTAACCCATATCATACTGAGGCTAAAAGCTTCAAATTTGTACACTGCCATATGCAAGCTACATTATAGCACTTACAGAAAAGGATATAAACGAATGGCTTTAGTTCAAGGGTGATGCCTAGAGGCGCCAAGCTATTCTGGCACTACCATTCAACTATATTAGTCAAATTTATTTCACACACTGGTGTATTCTGAATAAGGGGAGTTTAGGAGTGACTTGCAACATAGAGAGTCGCTGAGCTGACCTGACTCTACTCATGGACTGTCAGATGCATTGTCTTTGGAATGGGATTTTGAATTCTTATGACAGTGGTCGAATAAATAAGAAAAAATAATTAATCAAAATTTTTATCGAAGGTTGGATATGTAACACCGTGGAGCTCAAAGGTGACTCGGTATTGTCAGAAGATTTTACCGGATTCTGTGCCTACGAAATATTACAGGCTAGTATATGTACTTACCGCTATTCCCATGATATTTGTCGACAGTTCCAATCACATGTACATATATCACTTTTCCATGTTTCTTGTTCCATATAACTTGTTGTACAGAGTATTACGTCATCCTCTCACGTCGCTGTCTGTGTTCTGGCGTCATCGATGTTTGACGCAAAGAAATGTATATAAACAGAACCATAAGTCTACTAGTTTACTAGTATTGACTAGTAATAGACAATTTATGACAGAACGAGTAAATACAATCAGTCATGTAACCCTGGCACGTTTCAGATTGTGTTTGGAAATAGTGCTACTGTAGGGTTCGGTTGGATTACGGACAAATTGTTCAGCATGTATGTTATTTGGTGGCGGCGGGAATGCGAGATTACATTTTTCTGTGAAATCTGCGAGACCACTATTGCCTAAGCAGCAGGTGTGGATCATTTACCTCGGAGGAAGGGCGTGTGTGTGTGTGTGTGGGGGGGGGGGGGGGGGGGGGGGGGCAACTTTTTGTTTACGACCTCCAACCTAATACACAAGACCTCCATACACCAGACCTTACTTCCATTGGCCGAAAAATAAAACAGGGGGGAGGCGGTACACACAAGCGTGTGCAAGGACTTTCACCACTCGCCGAAATATCAGACAGCAGAGGAGCAAACTTACAGACTGAAAGGGACTTTGTTATAGCATATTAAAGAATTTTTGACCGGAAGGGGGTGGGGGGGAGCCCTGGAACCCCCGCCCTAAATCCGCCTTCGGCAGCTTCTACTTGCTATCTTGGGGGGGGGGGGGGGGAGGGCTGAAATGTGACCGAAACAGCTTCTAAAGTGGACTGCGCAGCATGTTTACCTCTAACGCCTTTTAAATTACAAATGTGTTTAGGATGCCAGCAAACCCGATAATTTTCTTCCATACTCATCAAATAATTCACGAGAAAATCGTCCTCTAATCTGTTTCTGCACCGAATTTCCTTCAAATCATTGTAGACACTTGCACAAAACTGCTTTGCCTTTGCTGCTGCTTTCTCTTACAAGTGGCAAAATGAAGCCTATGCCTGACTCCAAACTTTAGTTTCAAAGTTGAAACGAAGAAAGTCCCTGCTCCATACATGCGTCATTGCAATATGCAAAAGTCTTGTTACGTCACACATGTGATAATGTTCGTGAGTTACTACACAAAATTAGGTCGTCGGTCCATTTTGATACCACTCGCAGTGCACATTTAGGGGTGCGTTAACAATATATACGATTTACCTAGGAAATTCGATTTACATAGCAACAAAATGGACCGACGACCGAACATGCTGAAGTGAAAGTGTGACGTGGCAAGACTTGTCCATAACAAAACGACGCATATATGGAGCAGGGACTTTTTAGATTATAATCTGCATGACGTCAGGTATTGGCTTCTGTTTGTCGCTAATAGTAGTAGAAAGCACAGGCGGCATCTTGCAAAGGCACAGCAGTTTTGTGCATGTGTCACCGTTATTTAAAGGAAATTCGTGGCAAAAAAAAAACAGGTTAGAGGATGGTTTTATCGTGAACATTATGAAGGGGCGGGTCTGTTACCTCGAGGGGGTCGGGGCGGGATAGGTGGGGTGGGGTGTGTGTGTTTGTGTGTGTACGTGGGAGGGGGGGGGGGGGGTAGGCGTGTCCAACTTTCAACCTGACTCAGAAAGCCTCCCGACATGAGAAAGTGCACTTCCAGTTGCCGAAAAGCCATGTAAGCCGAGCGTGTGTCAGGACTCGTACCTCAGTGTCGCCGAAATATCAAACCAGGGGGAGGTGTGTGTGTGTGTGTGTGTGTGTGTGTGGGGGGGGGGGGGGGTAGGTTCCAAACTCCCCCAAAAGGGACTTTGTTATAGCATTTTAAAGAAGTTTTAGCCTGGGCGCGGCGCGGGAGTGGGGGGTGGGGGGGGGGACCCAAGGAACCTCCTACCCCTCGCCCCCGCCCCACCCCTGGTATGAAAGATAATTATCGGGTCTGGTGGCACCTGCGGGGGCTCATGAGGACCTATGTCTCTTGCGCTTAGGTCGTGTTCACTTCTTATCGGTAGTCAACGAGTTAAGCCGTGAGATGCAAAGTCGCGGGCCAGCGCGCAAAACAAGTACGACTGAGTACCTCTAGGGGTTAGCCAGAATGCTCACCGTTCGAAAGAAAGTCAGTACGACCCAGTATGGTTTATATTCATTCAAGGCTCCCCACATTAATAGCTGCGAAAGTGTCGTATGCCGTTGCGAATGAGTTAAGAAGACAAAGAACACTAAGTTTCGGATCGTAGACCAGAATTATCTTTTAGGCGATCGCGAAGGCGGACTTACGACACGAAACAGACCCGAGTAGGGTAATACCGACTTTCTTCCGAACCTTCCCACATTGGTTCATAGAGAATGTTCGTGCACGTTTTTGTTGTCACAAACATGATAATAAAATTATTGTCTAATGAAAGTCATCACAACAGTAATTAACACAATCACAAGTAATCATTATAACATGTATTATATTTCAACTTAAATTTCTACTTATATTTCTGCTTATACGTATAATAATAATAATAATAATAATAATAATAATAACCAACTACGACTCCTCGAACGCTTTCACCAGCGCTGCCTGCTTACCATCCTGGGCATTCACTGGAGTGACTATGTCACCAACGTCGAGGTCCTTGAACAGGCAGAAACTATGAGCATCGAGGCTTTGTTGCTGCGGACACAGCTTCGCTGGGCGGGGCACGTCTCCAGGATGGAGGATCATCGCCTACCCAAGATCACTCTGTTCGGTGAGCTTGCTACTGGACACCGTGACAGAGGGGCACCAAAGAAGAGATACAAAGACGGTCTCAAGAAGTCACTTAGTGCTTGCCAAATCGACCACCGCCAGTGGTCTTCGCTTGCTGCGGACCGTGACACCTGGCGCTCCACCATCTACAAGGCAGCCGTCTCCTTTGAGGACTCTCGCAGAGCTAACCTTAAGGACAAACGGCTCAGGAGAAAAAACCGAGTTGCCGTAACTCAGAACCCTGACCAGACCTTCCCCTGCAGCCACTGCGGTCGAACCTGCCTGTCCCGGATTGGCCTCCGCAGCCATGAAAATGCCTGCAGACGACGTGGGCAAGCCCTATAGAATCTTCGTTCGCGAAGTCAAGCCAAGATGATGAGGAATAATAATAATAATAATAATAATAATAATAATAATAATAATAATAATAATAATAATATAATAATAATAATAATAATAATAATAATAATAATAATAATAATAATAATTATTATTGAAGTTGTCAAACAGCAGCTAGAATTAAGGAGTCGTGATAGTCTGCAGATTATTTCTTGCTTAGAAACGTTTTGAGGATGTTTCAGTGTACACCACCCTTGTAGCAAAACGTCTTCGGGCTACAGCCGCAGTGGGCCCGCGCACAGCCGTGCGCGGGCCCACTGCAGCTGTAGCCCGAACACGTCTTGGTTAGTTAGTTAGTTATTTGGGTTTAACGCCGAGCAGGCAACTAAGGCCATCTCACGGCGGGATGGGTAAAAATCTGGTCAGCCAGACTAAAAGAAAGACATGATGTAAATATACCTTTAAAATATGTCAGGCTAAAATGTCGCACAGGTCTTTAAAGAAAACGTCGACAGACTCTCAAAAAGGTCAAAATAATAAAAACATCATATATATGCTCAAATATGCCGCAGCGATAAGGTAGACCGTCGGACAACTTAGGAAGGGCTTCATGCAGCTTGTTAGCTTCCTCTTTGTCCCACTCGGACTGCCACTCACGGGCTATGCACGCACTAACCACATGTCTAAAATCACTATAAACAGTCTGTGTGTCAGGGACATGGTCGTTGCGGGCATCGTTGGCAGCAGAATCTGCGATCCTGTTGCCTTCGATGCCCACATGCCTTGGGACCCAAATAAAAATGATGTCGTAATATTCCTTCATCAAGTCTGCGTGGAGCCCTCTAATCTGCACCAGCAGTGGGTGGTCATTTCCCGTGCCCTGAAGGACCTGCAGGGCAGAAAGAGAGTCAGACAGAATCAGGAAGTTCCTTTCTCTAGATCGATAAGCATGCTTGAGTACCAGCAGAACCGCCTGCAGTTCTGCACTAAATACAGATGAGTGGTCTGGGAGGCGGTGCTTAAATGGGCGTCTAGGATGGCGAGAGGACACTGCGGCCGCAGCCACTCTCCCATCCTTAGACTCTGACCCATCCGTATAGATACGACAATAGCCAGGAAAAATTGAAAGGAGTTCATTGAGGCTCTGTTGGTATATGGCTGGTGGAGTAGAGTCTTTTTTGTGGGCAGTCAAGTCCAGCAAGATGTCAGGAACTGGTAAGAGCCAGGGTGGAGTGATGTGTTGCAGGGATTCCGAAACTCTGTCCAGGTCCAATCCAACCGCCTGCAGATGAGGTCGGACATGGAAAGAAAGTGGATGGACAGCTCCCGGATGGGTATCGTAAATCTCTGCAAAAGATGGTTTAAAAACACAATCATAGGCAGGATTGTCTGGATGAGCCTTCAGTTTCAGAACGTAGCTGAGCATGAGGCGGATGCGGCGGAGCTTGAGAGAAGGCTCCCCTGCTTCGGCATACAGACTAGGAACTGGAGACGTCCTGAAGGACCCAAGACATATCCGCAGACCTTGATGGTGAATTTGTGTTCAGACGTTGTAGCACAGACTTGGAAGCTGAGCCATACACCACAGAACCGTAATCCACTTTGGACCAAACAAGGGCCCGGTACATTCGAAGTAAGACAGTACGGTCCGCACCCCAGTCAGTACGACCAACGACACGAAGAACGTCGAGCGCCTTCTGACAAGAGGTTCTGAGGTAATTAATATGGTTGCGGAAGGTAAGTCTTTTGTCAAAGATGACCCCCAGAAACTTTGCCTCCTCGGCCACCTCAATTGACACTCCAGCAATGCTCAGGATAGGTTAAGGTAAAAATTTCGTCTGGTTAGTAAAATGCACACAGACTGTCTTGGAGGGCGAGAACTTGAATCCATTGAGAGACACCCACCGCTGGATGCGATCAATGCACAGCTGCAAGCGCCTCTCAAGGGACGCAAGTCCTCGACCACGTGCGCACAAAGCAAAGTCGTCAACAAACAAAGAGCATACTTGACGGTCTCTATAATGTTATTAATTTTAATACTAAATAAAATAGGGGATAGAATGCTGCCCTGCGGGACACCCATCTCCTGTTCAAAGGAGTCAGAGAGGGTGGAGCCCACACGGACATGGAACGACCGGTTAGTCAAACAATTGTGAATAAAAACGGGCAGGTGCCCTTTAAAACCCATGTCCAACAAGTCAGACATTATTCCATACTTCCAGGTAGTGTTATATGCCTTCTCAATATCGAAGAAAATTGCATAGACATGCTGCTTGTTGACAAAAGCATATGGAACAAATGATTCAAAGCAGACTAAATGGTCAGTTGTACTACGGAAGCGCCGGAAACCGCACTGGAGGTCTGTGAGGAGACCCTGTGACTCAAGATGCCACACCAGGCGGGCGTTGACCAGGCGCTCCATAGTTTCACATAAACATGATGTCAAAGCGATAGGCCGGTAGTTGCCCGGGTCGGAAGGATCCATACCCGGCTTGGGGATCCGTACAACCACAGCCTGGTGCCAAGACGGCGGAAAATGACCAGTTCTCCAGATATGGTTAAAGGCCTTGAGAAGTACAAGGAGTGACCTCTCAGGCAGATGCGTTAGGAATTGATAGTGGATGGTATCTAGGTCAGCAGCAGAGTCATTACATTTCTGCAAGGCTTGCTGCAATTCTGATAATGTAAAAGGGGCATTATAGTCTTCTGAGTTATCGGACTTAAAATCACAAATACGAGACTCTCGCTTCTCCTTCTCTCTCTGGAAGAAGGGTGAATAATGCTCTGTTGAAGATTTATGGGCAATGGTGGAGGCAAGCAAATTGGCCACAACTTTTTTATCTGTGACCAAGCTGGCACCATCTCTAAGATGGCCGACAGAAGCCGAGCCACCCCTGCCCCTAATTCTTCGAACAGCCTTCCAGACTTTCTGGGACGGAGTCCGAGAAGTTAAAGATGAGACGAAGCGTCTCCAGGAAGCACGGCGTTCACGTTTAAAAATGTAATGGGCTTTCGCCCTCTGTCTTTTAAATGTTAAAATATTCACTTGCAACGGATTACGGAAAGCTCGTCGCTGAGCAGATTTGCGCGCTTTTTGGGCCTTGCGGCACTCTTCATTGAACCATGGTACTCTCGGCTTCCGAGGGACTGATGCGGAAGTTTTAGAGATGGTTTCACCCGCTAAGTCCAACAAAATAGTAGTTAAAGAAGAAACAGGTTCTTCAGCTGACATGACCACCTCCTCTGTAATTCGAGACTGACAGAGGGAGGCGAACAGAGGCTAGTTAGCTTTCTTGAGATTCCAGCACCTCATCGGTGGATCCTCCCCACAGCTGACCGATGACAGGACTACTGGAAAGGTCACTACCACACAGGTCGTCGTGAACCTTCCAGTCAAAGTCCAGCATGAGAGAAGGATCACACACAGTGAGGTCTAGAACAGAACTAGATCCTGAACCTGGGATAGAGTAGGTACATGAGCCATCATTAAAAACACATAGGTTAAGTTGAGAAAAAAAACCATCTTCTAACATCTGACCTCTGCCATCATAGTGGTCACTACCCCACAGGTGAGCGTGACCGTTAAAATCTCCCATGAAAATAAAGGGAGGGGGCAGATTACTAAGTTAAAAATATCATTACTACAGACCCGCAGGGATGGTGGCAGGCAAATATTACATATGGTTATGGTAACCCGAGCTGCGACAGCCTGAAGACAGGTGTCAACACTAACCGGGCTACATAAAAACTGGTTGCTAATGAAAAGAGTCACTCAACCCGAGCGTTCTCCGAATCAGAGCCATTATGGATAGCATGAAAACCATTAAAGGAGACAGGGTCAGAAGTCTTCAGGTAAGTCTCCTGAAGAGATATTACTGAGGGATTATAGGACTTGACTAGAAGGCGTAATTCTTCAAAGTTGGTGTGAAAACCACGACAATTCCACTCAAGCAGAGAGTACATGATTAGGTTTTATGTGGAGGAGAAGAGTTCCTTCCCCCCTTTTCCTGTGCTTTGGAAGGAGTCGAAGAAACAGAGGAGGGTCGACTCCCGGGCCTCCTCTGGTTCCTCGGAGATGAGGAGGGAAGATCTGCTGCAGCACCAGCCACAACAACTTCCACCCCCTCCATCTGCTCCTCCAATGCAGCATATTTATTTTGAAGGGGGACATCAGTGTCCCCCTTCTGGGCCCATACGCACAGCGGTCCCATAACTTTCTTAGACTTCTTGGCCGGGGCAGCGTTCCTGCCGCCAGAGTTGGCGGCCTTAGAAGGCTGACCAGAGTCAGAAGCATTTGTAGTAAGATTAACAGGCTTGGGGCTGAGGCTTAGGGGCAGCAGAAGGCGGTGCCACCGGACAGGTATCGTCCGCCTTCTGCGTTCCCTGGCTCCTCGTCACCACCAGAGGAGGGTTACTCTCCAGGGGCGAGAGGATCCGAGGCTCCGCCCCCAACCAAGAAGTTGGGGTTTGACAAGAGAAGTCTTTGGTGGGGCGCTTGCCTGCCACCGCAGCACTGAAAGTATACACAGATGTGTTATTTGAGTTTGGCGCAGCCTCAGCTGCACCAGGACCGTCAACCAGTTTTTGGGCGTCCGCAAAGGACAGCCCCTTCTCCACACGCACCTGCTGAATCTTGTACTCGGATATCCAACGAGGGCACTTTTTGTCCGAAGCCATATGAGCCCCTGGCAATTCACACACAGGGGGATGGCTGTGCAGGACTCGGCAGAGTGTCCGGGCTTAGTGCAGCGGGCGCATGTCTTCTGCCCATGGCCATACTTTTGGCACTTAAAGCACCGGAGGGGGAGAGGGACGTACTTTTTCACTTTTAGGGAGTAGTAACCTCCCCAGATGGTAGTAGGAGCGGTGGGGGTGCCAGACGTCAGGATAATGGTAGGGAGACGGATCTCCCTACCACCTCGTTTGGAAACGAAGCGCCTGACGTAGGTCACCCCCTGTGACTTAGGTTCCGTACAAGTTCATCTTCAGACAGTTCTGCCAATGCTTGATCTCATCGTTTTGTGGGGAGTGACCTACACTGGAGTGTCTCCGATAGAGGAGAGCCTCAGTCGCCCATTGGAGTGTGCCCGGGTACGAGGCGAAGCTTGAGGCGTCGCTTCCTCACAATCGGAGTCGCTATCATTCTCAAGGTCAATGTCAGTGGCTATGTGCCGCTTTGGTGCCAGTTTTTTTTTTTTTTTTTTTTTTTTTTTTTTTTTTTTTTTTTTTTTTAAATTTTCCATGTTATAGTATGATAGATATTCATCCTTCAGGGGTCACCGCCCGCCACCGAGCCCAACAAGGGAAAGTGCAATTGTCGGCGGGTCTCCAGCCGACGCACAATGGAGACTGCCCGAAAGATATACTCAAGGGGGTAAGCCCGATTGAACCGTCTGAGCCACCGCCTTCTATCACACGGTTGAATGCAGGGGAATACTGGCGTAAAGCACATAATCAACAGCTGAGGCTATAGCATGGTGCTCCGTATATCAGCCCGCATGTCAACAATGGGATAGGGCTCAACGTGACAAGAGCCGATTGACTAGGCCGGTACGACTAGTCTCCCGTTTAGGCAGAAGTTTAAGGCCAAAGTGGAGTGTTTCAGCCACCAGGATCTTCTTCTCCCCCGACACGGGTCTCCAAGCACGGCAAACACTTGGGATCCAAAGGACCAAAAGCTCACGAGTATTTTTAAGGACCAATCCAACATGGTAGGACCTGTTTGATTGGTTCTGGGTTTAACGTCCACGGCACCGAAGTGATAATGGACGGCCCTGACGGGCGGGTTATGGGGAACAGGGAAATCTATTGTCTATGGAGTACGACCTGAACACTGAGTCAACTCAGGCGCATTCCAACTGTGCCACTTTGATTTACCAGGACCTTTCAACGGACATGCTATTGAACAAGCCCGTCTTTTCCCCCTGGATTGCGAGTCTAGCTACCGGGGCCGGGACGGGATTCGAACCCACGACCCGGCGATTCCCTTCGCTCTCCTGCATCGACGCTTAACCGCCTGAACTATTTCGGACTCATGGTAGGACCTGGGTTAGCACAGCTCCTTAAAAACCGGACCAGTGAAAAGGATTGAACAACATATCTGCTGACATCAAGTCCTAATCCTGGACAAAGATGGCACCCCTCTGCTAGCCCACTCCGTCAGGGACGTGGAGGCCGATGCCCAGTGGGCGAAGACGTCTTGGGCCCGATGACCTTTGCTTACTGGGTACTTATCAATACTTTACATTTATACAGGAAACATTCTGAAAACGAGTTTCTCGACAAAGGCTTGTGGCTTGACCGCACATTCAGAATGACTGGAGCGCCTTACCTTGCTTAGGTTGGATGGTATAGCGTCCACGTCATGAGAGTGATTGCATTCGCTCTGCAGGACGGGTTATGTGAATAAAGAAAATGTGGTATTACGTATGTAGTACGTCCTGAACACTGATCAATTCAGACGCATTACAGTTGTGTAACGTTCCAAGACCTTTTTCTGAGCCTGAAGTAAAAATTCTTAACTCATTTAGCCCAACGACGCATTTCCCAAATTGTTGGAGGCGTCATCTAACGACTATGCACCTGTTGCAGGAGATGGATCGACCGTAGTCAGGTTGAGACTCTAATTTGCTGGTGCAATAACAACAACCTTGAACTGCACACTGGCAAAACAAAAGAAATGATTGTGGACTATAGAAAGAAACAGTCCCCTCCCCCTTACCCTCTTGTGATCAATAGTGAAATCATTGAAACAGTCCAGAACTTTTCGTTTCTTGGCACTACCCTGTCATGTGACCTTAAGTGGGAGGAAAAGACTCGCCTCATTGTCCAAAAAGCACAGCAGCGCTTGTTCTTCCTGCGACGTCTGAAAAGTTTCGGTTTCGGTGCCCACATCTTGATGCAATTTTACCGAGCTGTGATTGTGAGAGCGTGCTCACCTTTTCGATCACGGTTTGGTATGGTTCCATCACGGCCAAAGAGAAAATCAGACTGAGCAGGATGGTCAAGACCGCTTTAAAAATCTTAGGCAGAGATCTTCCTAGCCTGGACTCGCTGTACCAGCAGCGTCTCTTACGTTGAGCAAGTCTTATCTCCAGTGATTCCACCCACCCCGGCAATGAGCTTTTCCAAATTTTTCCATCAGGGCGCACTGAGGTACAGGTCCATCAGTACCGGGAATAGCAGATTCCGCAACAGTTTCTTCCCTCTGGCTGTTCGCGCTCTCTCTGATCAACCGGACTGATTGGAGACTGAGAGCGCGAGTGGCGAGTGAGAACTTGTCGGAATGTGTACAGTCAGCTTTTAACTGAATCAGTGAGGAGTGCCCATTCGCCGTGTTTATACCGGCATTTGCTTAGTATTTAGCCCCCTTCGTGCCAGAGACGGCAACACTGCATTTGACAAAGACTTCTTTAAGCTTATGAACAATGCCTGTTTTGGCAAGACAATGGAAAATCCTCATCACCGCAAAGATGTGAGACTGGTCACAACTGAATCGGGTGCAATTAAACTTACAGGTAAGCCACAGTACACAGGGTACAAAGAGTTTCATTCATCATTGTATGCAGTGTCACTCAAAAAAAAAGATTGTTAAACTGGACAAACCAGTATTTATTGGTATGGCAATTCTTGAATTGTCAAAACTGGTGATGCTTGAATTTTATTATGATTACTTCAAATTAAAGTATCCTGACTGCCGTCTGTTATACACTGACACTGACTCTATGATCATTGATGTGTGTACTGAAGACTTTTATGAAGACATGAAAACAGAGTTACACATGTATGACACGTCTGACTACCCTAAAGATCACCCGCTGTTTAGCACACAAAACAAGAAAGTGCCTGGTAAGTTTAAGGATGAACTGAATGGTGTGCCTATAGTTGAGTATGTTGGACTGAGGTCAAAAATGTATTCTATACTGCACCAGAAAGGTAGTCAGTCAAAAGCCAAAGGAATTAAAAAAACAGCAATAAAAAATAAAGACATTCGTCATGAACATTACAAGCAAGTGTTAGATGGTGCATTAATGCCTGATTATCCAAACAAGTCACTGAGATCAAACAAACACAATCTTGAAATAATTCAAACACACAAAAAGTCACTTGCAGTTGGAGACACGAAACGTGTTTTTCACAGTAAGGAAAAAGCTTATGCACCAGGTCATTACAGGCTCAAGTTTTCTGAAGACATTTGTGATGAACTGGTTGATGAATTAATTGACGACTTAGTTACTGAAATGAGTAACGGTGTCTGGGGGAATAATCTGTAATTCTTCTCTGACAAATGCCCTCTGGGGTGCAGGGTCATACAGGTAATATATTGTTGCGTCTGGACCGGGAATTATTTTTTTTATATTGTGTACAGACGTTGACCAGATGGGGTCTGTTGCCCTGCGTCTGTCGTCGTTCTCAGCCTCCCCTGGCTGATATAAATATCTCACCTGTTTAGTAAATAAACTTGTGTCTGGAGGTGGGGTTGGTCCTGTTTTTGGCTCTGTAATTGTTTTCAATTTAATAGCATCAGCAGGCTTAGGGTGTCCTTCGTTATTCATTGCTTTTATCACATGTGGTAATCTCTTTACCCACTCCGTGTTACGGGTGTCATGCATGAGTTCCTTAGAATACTGGTAACTGAAAAGTCTTTCTGATAACTGTTTGTTAAAGTTTTCAACAATTGCCTGCGATCTGTGCACGCCTGGAATACCACGTCTGACCAGTACGCCATGCTTCGCAAATAACTGATTAACAGCACCTTTGAATTCTGATCCATCATCAACCTGCACTAGTCTGGGGTATCTTAAAGGGCCTCGACCATATATTTTTGTTAATGCTGTAGCAACTGTACTGGCTGTTTTGTCAGATATGGGTTCAGCGTCTTTGTACCTTGAAGCAATGTCTACAACAGTTAATGCATATTTGTATCGTTTCTTTCTTATTGTGTCATGGGGTAAGAACAGGAGGTCCATTTGGTGTGTGTCATTAGGTGTTGTGTTCTCAAAATGGGGCCTCGTTATCTTTCTTGGAGCAGGAAGATATATCTGCCAAATTGCTTGTCTCTGTAACCATTGTTTGACTTGATTGAGTGATATATCTCCGCCCACAGCGGCATGTAATTTCTGAATAGCTGTTGCTCCTTTCCAATAGCCTGATGGAGAGTAATATATTTTCGATAGTTTATTTTCGGCTGCCATTTTTTCTAGCAATGAAAACTCCTGTAAAATAAACAAATGTCATTCCCACTAGAACAAAGATTATCTCTCCATTTCTTTGTTGTGTGCTTGGTTTGTAATAGTCACTTAGTTTCGGTTTCGGGATAGACATGTCTTCACCTGTGACAAGATAGTATTCCCTGATTGCTTCGTCTGTATTTGAAAACGTATGTTGTGCGTGGCCTTCAAGCCTGAGTTTTTCATTGATGAAATCAAGTTTTTCAATTCTATTCTTCTCATAATCCTGTTGGGCTTGAGCAAGTTTTTCAGATGCTTCATTGTGACGTTTCATTTCTTCCGCTGATTCCTCTCTACCCATTTTAGAAAAGAGATAATTAGAGCCACTGAAAGCCAATGCATTAACAACTGCCCCACCAATCATAATAGCTATCGTCGCCATATTTTTATTTACATAGAAACATTTTCGGGAATAATTCCTTGCTTGACAAGAAAATCTTTTGTCGCAATAGACGCTGTGACAACTACAATTAGCTTAGCACTGTCTTCGAAATCTAATCTACTCAGGTCTGCTGATTTCATTTTGAGTAGACTTTTTCCTAGCATAGAATAAGCTACTGCTAATCCGCTGATTACGGCAGAGTGATACACAAGGTTCATTATGTTCTTTGTGTCATTCATTTCTTAGGCAAGAAAAATTAAAATAATATTTTTATTTACTGCATATAAAATGGGTCAACGGCTTTGGGTGTTACTGGTAATGTGGCGACTTCTGGTTTTGTTTTTGGAGTGTCTGATTTTTTGGTCACTGTACGAGTCTGTGGTTTGTATTTTTTGTATAATTGATAACCTACATAACCAAATCCGACAACAAATCCGGCAATTATATATTTTGTTGATTGAGGTTCGGGGTCAGGGTCAGGGTCAGACTTAGTTGTTTGTCTCTCACTTTGATGAGGGTGTGACGGACCTGGCTGTCCTGACGGTAGTGACACCAATGATGTTATTGACGGTGGGTCAGTTACATGTACCTTTTGCAGTAGTTCTAACTTTCTTTGTTTGTTCAATGCAGCTACTCTCTTTCCAGCCTCAACCCTTCCTGGACTTTTAGCCTTAGTCACAGTTTGAACCTGTGTCAAAACTGGACTGGGGTTCGGTTGTGGAGTCGTCTGGGTTTCGTCCATTTTCTTCTGCAGTAAAATTTATTTTTGAGAAATCAATATGGCTCCCAGTAACTAGTAATGTTACGACAGGAGCAAGGTAATTTCCGAACTTGTAAAACATTACACATGCTAATTTACCAATTGAACTTGAAACAATAGGATTGCTTTCAAGGTCATGTGATAGACTGTCACAATCCACAGGTAGAAAGTGACTCACTGCTTTTGTGTATAGGCATACAAGAGATCGACTCAAATCACGTGTCATTAGTGAGGCAATGTGGTTTTCATATTTAGAATGAAGCTTGATTAGCTCGTCAGAGCTTAGAGATTCAATATCCTCTGTCATGTATTGTCTACCCAGATAAGTCTTTGATTTGCCTGAGACAATCACAGACAAAAGCCGCTGTTTTTTTGAGTCTAAGTCTTTGTTCTCTACAGCATTGATATCATTCAATAGAAGGAGTTCGTCTTGGTTCATTTATAATGTAATTAAAAAAATTAAAAACAAAAAACAAAAATTGTTATCAAGCAAAATCATGTTTCCTAGGAAGTACATTAATAGTAACTTTATACGTTTGTACCATTCAGCAAAATGTAGCCAATAGTTTTTGAGTTTACCCCAGACCAATATTGTGTCTCTCTCAGTGGGCTTATAAATGACATGTTTCACAGATTTCAATTGTAATGTCATGTACAATAACCCTGTCCTTTTAAGCAAACAAACCTGACACAGTATTGGCGATTATTGGCTTTGCATTAAATTATAAATCACACCCTGGCCAAGTGTGAGCCAAATGAAACACCTAGACAGTAACATAGACAGTAACTTGATAATTTTACCCATAACTTGAGCACCAGAAAAAGGAAGGAATCACCCATGTTCAATAACAAAAATTTCTGAGTACAAGTTAATACAAGGGAAGTAATTTTGTAAAAATTTCAGCAAGACAAAAAAGTTACTTCCCTTGCTCTATTAAATTATGCTTTAATTCTTGACTAAAGTACATTTTTTGTCAAAATTAAATAACAAATTGTGCAAATAATTACAATAGATAATAGAATAAAAATGTTGTTATTTGATTTTGTTAAAACAATGAGTGATTTGTTTTTTTATAAAACCAAATTAAACATTATTTTGTAATTACTTTTTGTCACTTTAACACCTGCTTAAATGTTTTTTCAAGTACATGAACACACTCGCTAACAATGTTTCTTATAGCCATGTTTTTAGGGTATTGACTCAGAAATAATGGTATAAATGGCTTTTTTCTTAAAGCCTGAGGCTAACTAGCGTGGATTGTGTACTTGAGTGATTTGTATGAGGGCTCTCAAGTCTCAGCCACAGGTGGGTTTACCCGCATGCGTCACTCCACAAATGCATGACTTGTTGACGACGGGATGTATTAAGCTGACACCTCTCAGCTATAAGCGTGCTGCATTTAAAAAGATATGTCCCTTACCTCAACTGTGACATGTGGTGTGTGGCGTTAAGGGCAGAGATTTACTAGTGTTTGTCAGTTGACATAAGCACAGACCTAAACCAGCAAGGGTAAAAGGTATTATGATTACTGTCTTTATGACGGGCCTCTCTCTGTGTGAGGTGGAAAGAGAGAGAGCTATTGTGTGTGTCCGAGGTATTTCCGTGTGTCTGTACATGCGTGTGTGTACATATGTGTGTGTGTGCGCGTGTGTACATATGTGTGCGCGCGTGTGTGTGTGTGTGCGCGCGTGTGTGCGCGTGCGTGTGCGTGTGTGTGTGTGTGTGCGTGTGCGTGTGTGCGCGCCGTACTGGCACTGCAGTACGCAGAAAACCGAGACACCTCACAGAACCTGTTCTACGAGTCTACGTGTCTACGTGTTGGAGCGCTAGAAATTTCACGTTCTGAAAAGTCAGAAAACTTTTTCATGCTCAGATAAAACCGGATCGATTCTTTTAATCCATACATAGTGCTCTAATCCATTTATGGAATTTCAAAAATATCCGGCTGAGCAATGGTGGCTGCTCTGTCATACCGGTTAGTAGTTGGCTGTATGTGTGCCTATTTTGTTTGTGTCTGTGTTAGTGTATATATATGTGTTTGTGTATATGTATATGTGTGTATATGTATGTGTGTGTGTGAGTGTGTGTGTGTGTGTTTATGTGTTTGTGTGTGTGTACGTGTATGTTTATTTATGTGTTTGTGTGTGTGTGTATGTGTGTGTGTGTATGTGTGTATGTGTATGTGTGTGTGTCAATGTGTCAGTGCGTGTGTGCGTATGTGTGCGTGCTCTCGTTACCATGTTTATTTAATACCACCCGGTCGATTCCCTCGGCAGAAGTGTCAAAGTTCGTGATTACTTTAAGATATTGAATAAAGTGGTTTCCAAAAACGGACAATTTATCGCTTTCGGCATTCACACTTAACAGTCACTCGTAGCACAGTCTAGCAATTCTAACTATACAAATACATCAAAAACTTGTTTTAACCCATATCATACTGAGGCTAAAAGCTTCAAATTTGTACACTGCCATATGCAAGCTACTTTATAGTACTTACAGATAGGGATATAGACCAATGGCTTTAGTTCAAGGGTGGTGCCAGAATAGCTTGGCACCTAGAACTATTTTAGTCAGTGCATTCAGATTGTGCGTCCTTTTATGCGCAGATAAGTCAGTAGCAACAGCAACAGCAACGCGCACGTACATAGAAACGCCGAGGCTTTTGTCCACGCATGGGCTGATTTAAAGCGTCGTGTACATGAAAGCACTTAGATGTCTGCATAGACTTCTAAAGTTATGTTATAAACAGAAATTATACATACGAGTACTGTGTGTACACAGTGAGAGTTATGCATCTGTTAGTTTCCAATCGAAAATGTTGTGAAACGGAGCTCATGTGAATCTATGAATCTAGACCTCAATGAACAGTGGTAGACAAGATTTAAAAGGCCTGTGATAAAAAGTGTTATCTGTGTCGTTTTACATCAGTGTCACAGTCAATAAAATAGCTTTTGTCATAACAAGCCATTATGTTCGGGCTGTGCCCGACGCTTTGTGTACACAGTGAGAGGGTAGGCTAACTGGTATAGAAAATCGTGTTCCTCGGAAATCGACTCTGACAGTGTATATCACATGAAATGTTATTTTATGTAGATAGTGTGTGATTGTGTATGTGTGTTACCTACCTCTACAAAATCAGATGAGATTTTCTGGTCCCACTATTTAACATGGTCCCTAATCGATTTTCTGAAAAGTCAGACGAACAACTCTTTTCCAGCACATGTGCAGGCATTGACAAGTTTTGAACACGACCTGAGCAGAGCTGTTTTCAAAGAGGTTTTCAATAAAGCTGCACTGAGCCACCTTTTGTTAATAAGTCGTGGCGACCTGTCCCCCCCCACTCTGACTGCACTGAAAAGAGTCAGTTTGTTTTGTCAAGCGTGAACTGGAATATTATGTGTTAAACAGAGCTTGCGAGTTTTTCGGAAATCGACTCTGACAGTATTTTGAGACAATGAGGAGTAATGTTTTAATTATTTGGGGTGTGTAAAAAGTCATTAGTCTATTATAGATTGCACTGTCAGGATTTTGGTTTGATTTGAGAGAAACGACAGTGTGGACGTTAACGACCGTAATTAGTTAATTATTGGGGTTAATTAAGACAATGGGTAATCCGAAGTCTTTGGAAAGTACTTTCTATTATCTCTCTGCCTTGAGCGACTTGACCCATTACTTTGACGACTTGACTGCTTACTTTGGCAAGTTGACTCGTACATTGGGTGAGATGGCTCATGGGAAAGTTGCCATATGGGCGAGTTGACCGGCAACCCTTGAGATGTCTTTGGTTACGCCCCTTATATATCAACTTCCGTAAGTTTTAGTGCATAAATAAATAAATAACTTAATATACTGATCGTTGTGAGTATAAAGTACCAAGATAATTACAACAGAAATCCAGAGCTGCTGATTGTCAAAGGGAAGTAATTTTTTTCTTTGCAGGCTATCACCAACCATTTGACTTTGTACATTTATTTCCCTTGGATTGACCAATGCTTGACCGAAGTTTCTTCTGATACCACGGTATAATAAGAGGTGATGGGAGGGAGATGTGAGGAGGGAGAAGAAGTGATTGCTTTAAATCGTGACATGTAAGGGCAAAGCTCGTTTGTTCCACGCGCAAACTATACATGATTAGGGGCGATATTCCATTAGTCCAAAAGCTAGCCCGGTCTACCGTGCCTGGCCAAAGTCCCCCCTCCCCCAGTACTAAATAAGATGGGTTTCAAAGTGTACCTTAGTATGTCCTGAGATGTTTAAGCCATGTTCCCCTAAAATCCTTAGGAACACACCAGAGATATAGCCGATGGCGCAAGGGTACCCCCATTCACGCTCTTCGCGGATGGTAAAAATTAATGAGGTTGAGAAACATTTTCCTCTAAATAAGTCAGAATTCATTCCAGAAGCCCAAATCAGGCAATATTATGTTAAGGCACACCTACTGCGTCCTCTGCAAAAAACAGAATGAAAATATTGAATCTCTGGCTCGCAATGAAGTTATTTGTGCACACAGTAAACGGCCATTTCCGCGAAATCGCACAAAAAAAAAAAAAAAAAAAAAAAAAAAAAAAAAAAAAAAAAAAAAAGTGTCAGATGCCTTCAAACATTTTCTATAGCACTGGCAGTCCATTTTCACGCTTACATCATTAAAACAGGATGTCACAATTAATGTAAAACGTGACTAGGTGATGCTGTGATCACTGTGAGTGGCACAGTGGTTGATATTGTATCGGCCTACCCCCAAGTTGTAAAAATACACAAAATTAATTAGGACAAAATTACTAAGGTTATTCCATTTCATTTTGACCTCTCTTTACCTATTAAGTTTTAATAATGTGAGCATAAAGTGCAAGAAACTAAGGAAAGTCAGCATCCTTTACGGTACGTTCGTGGGGAACGATAGCTTTTGCCCATTTAAAATTGCCGAATTGGGAAACGTACGTTGTTTCCGATGCCCTCAGAAATTAACTGATAGGTCTTTTTTAAAAAATATGTTTTATTGGTTAGGATAGAGTACCACAGTTACTCCCAACCTGATTTTATGATGCTGTGACTCATGCATTTAGGGGCCACAGTGGCTAAATTTGCTGCCCTACCCCCATTTTACCAGTTTGCAAAGGAACGCAACATGATCATAACAATTGCATACGTCATACTCCTCTGTTTAAATATTTTTGTTGCCAGTTTTCTTAACAAATTATGCGTATTGAGGATACAAATTTATGATCATTTCATTAATTTCAATGTGACCCTGCGAAGAGCGTGAATGGGGTACCCTTGCACCATCGGCTATATCTTTGGTGTGTTCCTAAGGATTGTAGAGGAACATGGCTTAAACATCTTAGGATATACTAAGTTACACTTTGAAACCATCTTATTGAGTACTGGGGGAGGGGGGGGGGGTTTCACGGTAGACAGGACTGGCTTATGGACTACATAACTTCGTGCACTTGATTGCCGCCGTGTTTTCAAGTCGTTTTTCTTCGCAAATCATTCAGTCAGTCAGTCCGTGCCAAACTCTTTCAGTTCATGCGGCGCCCACGTCTGCCGCAGCTCGCGCATGAACTAAACAGATTATGATGCATTTAGTGTAGTTCAGTGATAGTGTCTGCAGATGCGGCAACCTAGTCAGTCACTGATTTCATACTTAACTCATTCTACCCCAACACCGAAATCCCAAAATTGTGCCGTCGTCCCCTGAAGACTGCACTGCAGTGCAGGACACAGATCGACCATGATAGTTCAAGGGTGATGCCCGAATAGCTTGGCGCCCATAGGCGCCAAGCTATTCGGGCATCACCCTTGAACTATCATGGTCGATTCTTATCTTGCTGAGGTGTGTCTGGGGTAGAATGAGTTAACTGCGTTTCACCGCGGCGGCCGTGTTTCTGTAGTTCTCACGTAATGCCGGCATGCCTCGCCGACCTTCGCTGTTGACAGACATATTTCCCAACAAGGGGCGTGCCAGTGAACAAGACTGTGTTTTATTTCATTATAATGACTCATGGCTGTAACCATAATGACATTTATATGTTATAAACAGTTTTGACGGGCTTTTTAGCGACGGGTTTCCAGGTGCATCTTTGATCGTTGTTTTACGTTGCCTAGATCGGAGATCATTTCCCTATCCGGACTGTATTTGGTTTCTGTTGTTAACTTGTGTTTTCATGTACTAGATTTAGTCATGTAGGAACTTAACAAAAGAACATATAACAGTGTGTTCAGGAGACATAGGGCTGTCTTAGGATTCACTCTGTTTTTGTCCGGGAGGGTCGGGATGAGGCCACTGGCGCCGGCCATTAGATACTTTGGCGACGGGCTTCACCCGTCCGCAGTCATTGTCTATTTTTTATCTCTGTTATTGTAATTTGTGGAATGAGATAGTGAGTGAATGCGGAGTGAGCAGTACCTGAGGTGGCAAGACAAATTTTGTTATAGCAACAATAAAGTCATTTTGAGTCTTGAATCTTGAAAGCAAAAGGACTTGAGACGTCTGGCTCCGTGCCAGAGCTTTATTCTTTTCAATTGTGCGGCCATGACATAATTTGCATTGAAAAAAGAAATTTGAGTCGGAATTTCACAATTCCTGGTGTGTTTTTTTTTTATATTAAGGTTAAGCTGGCCAGAGGAAGAAGAACATGAAGAAACACTCAAGCCTAACGCAAAACTGCTCGAAAAAGGGCAAACTAATCCGACAAAACTGAAAAGAAAATACAGGTTTGTGAATAGCTGCAATTTTAAAATGGTGAAAGCATCCACCATCGAAACCCTTCAGTCTGTAAGAGGCATAGAATTACATGAGCTTATGTAAATCTATACCTCTTGCTGGCAGACCGTCCCCATCATTTACACCATCCTCTGAGGGTGTCATGTGAGTTTTGAGTATGCATTGAACCGGGGGGATATAATAACGACAGTTGGTTGAGCTGCACTTTTTGAGAAACGGAGCAATGCATGATAACAGGGTTCCATAACTCATTCTACCCCAGACACACCACAGCAAGATAAGGATCGACCATGATAGTTCAAGGGTGATGCCAGAATAGCTTGGCGCCTATGGGCGCCAAGCTATTCTGGCATCACCCTTGAACTATCATGGTCGATCTGTGTCCTGCACTGCAATGCAGTTTTCAGAGGACAACGGCAAAATTTGAGGATTTCGGTGTTGGGGGTAGAATGAGATAATGAAATCTGAAGGTCGTCTGAAGCGGGTCAAACATGTAGACATTATGGTCGATTAACCCCTCGGAGTTTAAGTTTGAAGTGAAAAAGATGACAAGGGCGCAAAAAAGGAAATAAATGAAGGTAAAGGTGGTAGTTAAAGCACGCAAGCATAACTTCTAGCAGTGGCCATATTTTCGGGGTGGGGTAGGGGATGTTCTTGTTTTGCGACAAGTCACAGATTAAACCTTGTCTGTCTGAGGAGAGGATGTTAGTGTGCATGTATATGAGGCCGATAAAAACAAGCAAGAGACATACACTCGCATCAGCCAAGGCGGCAGCACGTAGTGATGAGAATTTATGTCAGTCTCTTGCCGTGGGAAGGGGTTGTAGATGGTATAGTGCTGTTCCAATGCTCTTCCTCATCTCTTTGCCAGCGTCTTTTGCACAACACAACGTTGGCGGAACTTGCACATTTCCGTGCACACACACACACACACACACACACACACACACACACACACACACACACACACACACACACACACACACACACACACACACATACATACATAATTATGTGTGCGTGTGTGTGTGTGTGTGTGTGTGTGTGTGTGTGTGTGTGTGTGTGTGTGTGTGTGTGTGTGTGTGTGCTGGTGCGTGACCTTACGGCCCTAGGCCGTAAGGTCCAAAATCACAGACCGACACGCATTATTTTGAAGGCTTCAAAAACGTTGACGCCAAGGCTGCATTTTGGCTGCCACGCGTGAATAACAAAGAGGGATAGAAGACAGAGGTGTGGTGTGGGTTGAGGCTGGGAGGAGACGTGGCCGAAGGGGTAGAGGGGAGGCAGGGTCCAGTTTTATTCCCTTCGCTCCTCTGCCTTCTCCTCACCAATTCTCAGAAGCAATTTTGTCAATGCGTGGGCTTAACCAGCTCAGTGCCCACATAATGTGAACACCATCCAACTGCAAGAGGCATAGATCCTCATGAGCCCCCGCAGTTGCGGGGGCTCATGAGGATCTATGCCTCTTTCTGACACCACTTTGAATCCATGTTCCTGGGACACCTAGCGTCTTTCGGTCTTGAATAAACGAAGATTACTGAAAAATAGTCAGCGTCAACGGGTACTGAACAGGTTAAATGTCCAAATCTATTCATGTGGTCAGACACCCTTCTAGCTCTTGCTTCCAGTTGCTGGCACAAAAAGACAGATATCTATATGGGCAATGATTGCGCTGCACGAAGTCTTCTCTGCTTTGTTGACGGTGACACTTTGATTATAATCTCACAGGAATGACCTTTGCAAATGTAGGTCGGGATTTATCTCTTCTCAAAGGGCTTTGGGTGGGGAGGGTGGGGGTGTTTTCCTTACAGTTTTTGTTTCTTTTGTAGTGGATACTCAGAAAAATAGATTGGCAGGAATACAACATGAGTTTCAAGTTGTTTGCCCGCAGAACAATGTCAATCGTCAAGCGCACGCAAAAACGATAGAGAAATAAAAATCCGCTTTGATTAAAAAAAAAATAGAGGGTGAAAATCTATTGTCCTGAAAGAGCAAACACAGAAACAAAGAATCAATCACTACGAACGAACGCCAAATGGCATGATTTTCTGTCACAGAAATAACTGTTAGTTATGTATGTGCAAAACGCGCGCGCGCGTACGCAAGCACTCACATACGCACGTACGCACGCACGTACGCACGCACAAACAAACAAACAAACAAACAAACAAACAAGCAAACAAACACGACTTCATCTGTTTCTACACAAGGAATGTGTGTGTAGAGGTTTGTGACTTTGAATTTGATGACTCTAGGGCGTAAGGTTCAAATATCACAGAACGATGCACAACGTTTCCTCTTGCCAAATGAATTGATCCAGAAACCTCTTCTTAAAATTAGAAAGAAAAAAAATCTATTCAGCTTGACATTACAAAGAATTGACCCGCCCGCCGACATTAAAATACTGTGTCGAAACACTTTGGTTGTCGGTTTGCGCTTTTTGTAGATGTGATTCCTGTAGGAATCACCTCGACAAAAAGCACTGCCGACAATCAAAGGGTCGTGCTAAACCGATTTGGGTATGTAGGCTTAGTCATCCTTAGAAAAGAGCAAACTCATGTTTATCGAGGGCTGTGGTAGTTTAACCCTTATCATTCGGAATACACCAGTGCGTGAAAGAAGTTTGACTAAATATTTCAAGGGTAGTGCCAGAATAGCTTGGCGCCTATAGGCGCCAAGCTATTCTGGCACTACCCTTAAACTAAAGCAATTGGTCTATACTATAATGTAGCTTGCATATGGCAGTGTACACATTTGAAGCTTTTACTGAGCCTCAGTATGATATGGGTTAAGTGTTGTACTAGTTCATAGTGTATTGCCGGTCAATCATGTTAGTGTTTTTGTTTGTTTGTTTGTTTGAATATAGTTATTTATTTATTTATTTTAGTTGCTGTAAACATAGCTTTGCAGAACAATTTCATTGCTTTAATTTCATTGCTTTACTTGTTTGTCTGTCCAGCGCTGTGATTCCCCTTGGTTTGTGTACAATTCTTCCAGCGCTAGCCTCACCTATCTGGTTTGTGAGTTTACTTTCAAAGTTTTGTGAGTCTGCGACGCTCTCCAAGAAACGCGGATACAAAGTAGTGTCAGCAGGAGGCAAAGATCCTCATGAGCCCCCGCAATGCGGGGGCTCATGAGGATCTAAACTCTTACATGTGGATGGTGCTATATGTTTCCGTCAGTGAAAAGGTTAATCAGTGAATTATCTAGTTTAGTGTTTATTATATGTTTTCTTGTCTTGACGGTCTGTAAAGAAAATGTCATTGTTTCCTTGTTTGTGACTAAAAGCCGGAAAGACAAATAACCATGTTCATGGCCTTGAGATGTGACGCACTTTGCGACCATGACGTGCTACAAAGAATCTGTGAGTTAAAAATACACTTTTCCCCCTGTCAAGGCTGCGATCCCCTATCTATCTATCTATCTATCTATCTATCTATCTATCTATCTATCTATCTATCTATCTATCTATCTATCTATCTATCTATCTATCTATCTATCTATCTATCTATCTATCTATCTATCTATCTATCTATCTATCTATCTATCTATCTATCTATCTATCTATCTATCTATCTATCTATCTATCTATCTATCTATCTATCTATCTATCTATCTATCTATCTATCTATCTATCTATCTATCTATCTATCTATCTATCTATCTATCTATCTATCTATCTATACCCCGTAGTCTTGCCGACCGTTGGGGCACCACTGATGACTTGGAAACCAGCTCCCTCCATTCCTCTCTGTTCTCTGCCATTCTCAGCGTATCGCCCAGCTTCAGTCCTGTCCACTCAGAGATATTGTCCTCCCATCTTTTCCTCTGTCTTCCTCTCCTTCGTCCTCCTTGCACAGTGCCTTGCAGGATTGTTTTGGCAAGCCCTGCTGAACGCGTGACATACCCATACCACTTCAGTTTGCGTTTTCTCACAATGGCTAATAAGTCTTCATAGGGCCCGATGGCTTGCCTGATTCTGCTTCCCACTTCCTCGTTTGTGATGTGATCTCTGTATGAGATGCCAAGCAGCCTTCGAAAACATCTCATTTCAATGGCTTGTATCCTCCTTTCAAGGTCTGCTGTGAGGGTCCATGACTCGCAGGCATACAAGAACACTGAGATTACTAAGGAGCGCATCAGTCTGATATTGGAGCAGAGTGTGATGTTTCTGTCCTTCCATATGGTCTTCAATCTTGTCAGTGCTGTTGTTGTCTGCGCAATCCTGGACAGTATTTCTGGTTTTGATCCCTCATCTGTCACAATGGCTCCTAAGTATTTGAATTTCTTAACTGTTTCCAGTTTTGGGTCTCCAACCATGATTTCAGTGCCAATGCCACTGGCGTTATTGGTCATCAGTTTGGTCTTCTCTGCACTGATTTCCATCCCATATGCAATGGCTGTACTATCCAGCTTTTCCACCAGCTGAGCTAGCTCCTTCTCTGTTACTGCAAGGCCATCAATGTCGTCCGCAAAGCGCAAGTTCGTGATTGTTCTGCCTCCAATACTGACAGTTCCTTCATGATCTTTTAGAGCATCCGTCATGATTCTTTCCAGAAAGATGTTGAAAAGAGTAGGTGAGAGCAAGCAGCCTTGTCTGACTCCAACTGTAGTCTTAAACCAGTTTCCTATTTTGCCGTTGAAGCAGACTGCGCTAGTGGCCTTGTTGTAAAGGTTTGCTATGACTTTGATCAGGTTGGCATTGATGTTGTATAGCTTCATGGTGGACCAAAGGGCTGCATGCCACACCCTGTCAAACGCTTTCTTAAAATCCACAAAGACATGATAGAGGTCCTGCTGGTGCTGGAGGTATCTCTCACATAGAACTCTCAGGTTGAAGATCTGTTCAGTTGTGCTGCGCCCTGGTCTGAAGCCTGCCTGTTCCTCAGCTATGATTTCCTCTGCCTGTGGCTTCAGCCTGTTCAGTAGGATCTTTAACATGACTTTGTTTGGGTGGGATATAAGACTGATCGTGCGATAGTTCTGGCATTGATGTAAGTTGCCTTTTTTGGGGAGAGTTATTATAAGTGATTGGTTCCATGGTGTGGGCCAATCCCCTGACTGCCAGATCTTATTGCAGATTGTTAGTAAGGCTCCGATCCCCTATTGAAATATAAATTGCCTCCGACAATGCACCGAAGTCAAGGAGCGTTCAAGGACACTTTTCCTAACCCCTTCACTGCCGAGAAAAATTGAACGCGACCTAACTGCAAGAGACATAGATCAACATAAGCCCCCGCAGTCGCGGGGGCTCATGGGGATCTATACCTCTTGCTTCAACCATTTTGTTTCAATGTTTCTTGGAGAGCTGCGGGTCTTTGACGTTAACCTGACAATGATTTCAAAAACACAATATGCCTCAATATGGGACAGCGAAATCCATGCATCTACGAGAGGCATAGGTCCTCATGATCCCCCGCAAGCTGCGGGAGCTTATGAGGATCTATGCTCCTTGCTGTATCCCTTGATGTCGTGCTTTAAATGAGTAATAGATGAGTAATTTAAAAGGTTTATGAGAATATATTACAGAATAGTGATAATTCAACTCTGATGTCCAATGCCCATCACCTCAAAGGGTCATAGATCCTCATATGCGAGAGCTAGGCTCGTGAGGATTTATGTCTTCTGTTGCTCCATGTGCATTGTTTAATGTCTTTTGCAGCCGGGATAGGAATTTTATTATCTTCAAAGATTATAGAAGATGCAATGAAGTGCCCAATAGGCTTTGTTTGGACATCGGAAGTAGGCGTTGTTTGGACATCGGAAGTAGGCGTTGTTTGGACCTTGGAAGTAGGCGTTGTTTGGACATCGGAAGTAGGTGAAAACTGCACGTGTTTCGACGAAAACAGTGTATTTATCTTCCGGACAAACATACAATATTGTTTGAACGAAATCAATAGATTCAAAGCCCGGACAAACATGCGGTATCGCATCTTTGTTCGGGCTTTTAATCCACTGTTTTGTCGGAATACTCGCAAACTTCACTTCTTATTTCCTAACGCATATTGATGCCCAGAGATCGTCTGCTCTGTTTCGAGGTCATGACAATCTATGACTCTTGCTGGCCAAAATATTTAATCCCCGTCATCGTGTTTAGGAGCACTGACTTGTATGCTCCTTTCGGAGGTTCATGAGGATCTCTAACTCTTTTGGCCAATATACATGGTTGTTGAATAGGTGCGCTCAGGTTTCTGCTCTCTACGGGGACTCATGAGGGTCTATGACTCTTTTCGGGCAATATACAGCAGACAAATCGCCAGAGGACTCACTTTTTCTGGTTGTTACATCTGAAGTTTGTTATAAGCCAATTGACTTAACTCATTCCATCCCAACACCGAAATCCCCAAATTTTGCCGTTGTTCTCTGAAGACTGCATTGCAGTGCAGAACACAGATCGACCATGATAGTTCAAGGGTGATGCCAGAATAGCTTGGCGCCCATAGGCGCCAAGCTATTCTGGCATCACCCTTGAACTATCATGGTCGATCTTTATCTTGCTGTGGTGTGTCTGGGGTAGAATGAGTTAAATAAGCTAGCTGTTGTCTGAAAAGGTGTTCCGTTATATCCGAACTTGTTATAAGCGAAGTCGACTGTTGAATATGTGCTCTCAAGTCTTCTGCTGTCTTCGTGGGCTTATGAGGATCTGTGACTCTTTGTGGCCAAGATGTACATCGTGTCGAAATAACGCTTATCATTCGGAATACACCAGTGTGTGAAATAAGTTTGTCTAAAATAGTTCAAGGGTAGTGCCAGAATAGCTTGGCGCCTCTAGGCGCCAAGCTATTCTGGCACCACCCTTGAACTAAAGCCATTGGTCTATATCCTTATCTGTAAGTACATTAATGTAGCTCGCATATGGCAGTGTACACATTTGAAGCTTTTAGCCTCAGTATGATATGGGTTAATGCACTTGGTCCTCTGCTCTCTGATTGTCCGGCACGTCCACTTGTCTTTTGACGTGACAATACAATGGAATCAAGACTGGACCCTCCAGCGCGGTTTATGGCTTGTTTTTGCAAGATGTATTGGCTCCAAAGTCATCGACCTGTCTTCTGTGTCATCGTGGGTGCACCGACAGAAGTCGCGAGGATCTTTACAGACAGCACACTGGTTGTCTCCCTCGATTCGCTAAGCTTATCAGCGTAGCGAATCGAGGGAAACAACCAGTGTGATTATGGATACGTGTGCAAATTCAGTGTCGTGATAAAGGACCGTGAGAAAAACCTGACAATTTCTACAGCTCAGTAATTGCATTAACGTACTGTAGACAAAGTCAAGCAATTTCGTGTATGGTCGAGATAAGTAGACAAAGCACCACCCAGAGTGAGGCGATAGTCAAATTAATCGTCTTAATTAACTTCAAACAAGCAAGCAAAAAAGAAAAGATTGTCAAATAAAAAGTGCATTTACAATATTACATGAATTTGGACTGATACAAAAAAGCATCAGTAGCCGACTGCGTCAAAAAAGGGGCCTACGGACAGCCACTTACGACTTTGACAAAACCAAACCACATCCTTTAGGAGCCATCTCCACCTCATTACCACGCAGTAAAGCGACAAACTCTTCCTTCATCGCCGTTAGTATATAAACTGTGACTCTCTATTGTATTCCAAAAAAGAAAAAAGAAAGAAAAAAATTAGCGCTTTCAATAACTCATTTTATTATTGTTATTATCATCATCATCACCATCATCATCATTATCATTACAATTATTATTATTATTATTATTATTATTATTATTATTATTATTATTATTATTATTATTATTATTATTATTATTATTATTATATCACAGACCAGCGCAAATATGCCTGGATCTAAATTATTGTAAATTGCAGCAAGAACTAAAACATGACATGAAGGGGCTGTGGATAGTGAAAACAATAGTGATATAAAGTATACACCGCGTATCGTTAGTCATTATTTTGTTACTGTGTGGATTGTTCATCTGTTGATTGAAACGTACCGCGTGTTCGTAATACACCACGCAAAGGTGTTTTGCATAGGGACTACGAAATCCCTCCGTGTATGCAGGTCTGTAATCCCTCCGTGTATGCAGGTCTGTAATAAAGTTTCAATCGGCCGAGCCATCAATCTCTCTTCGTGGCCTTGAGCAGCGGAATCACAGAGCGAAGTCCTCTCAGCTGCATTCCTAGCGAACAAGAGATAATCGGACCGAAGTCGGCCGCGGTCGGCCCGCGCACGACTGTGCACCGACCGCGGCCGACTTCGTTCCGAGGGCCATTTGAGCTCCAGCGTGGACGAGTGGTCATTCCAGATTCCATTATCCTCCCTGTCACAGAGACGGGAAAGCATGACAGACATTCACTTTATTTCTTTGACTAGTCAGGAGGCGAACACCGAGATCCTGACTGCAGAGACGTAGAGCCAAATAAAGATATATACAGCACGTCTCCAATGAGTTATAATATATATATACCGTACTCGTTTGGGTAGACATTGCTCTTTCTTGTCGTCAGTTTCCCGTTTTAGGCGAATGGTCGTTGCAGCATATTTCAGCTTAACTCATTGGAGACGCGCCGTATACGGATACTGTGCGATTCGCCGCGTATCCGAATACGGCACGTCTCCAATGAGTTAAGCAATTGGTGTCTACAGTTAAGGCGGAGAGTTGCGATTATGAAGCAGCATGTTGGATGCTCATACAATTATCGTCATAAAGAAATGACGTCGTTGGCCTAAATATAGCAAATGACATCACCACCCAACCTGACTGCTTATCCGCTGACGTCATATTTTGGGATGTGTGTATGACGAGGATTGTGCTTTTTCACAACAGTTACAGAGAAAAAGGCCACTGTGAATTTTCGGGAAACCTTGTAATATAAACTCCACTTTTGCAATTAGTTTCTTTGTTCAGTAAAATGATTTCACAATGCACTTACACACTAGTACAGTGCCTGCAGTTCCCAGATATTGTCAGCATGTCCATCAGGCAACGATACCATTCTGGGCTCTCGTTTGTCGCTGACGAAGAATGCTGGATGCTGAAAGTATTATAAGTCTTTGAAAAAAAATGCACAGGCGAGGGTAAGGAAGGGTGATGGGAGGAGGACGAGTTCCTGCGATTCTGCCTCATCAGAAATCCATTCGTCAATAAACTGAAAGAACCCATACCACGATATCATAGTGGTGTTACCACACGAAAACCGTTCTCTGTATTACGTATGGAACATTAACGCAAATGAGGACAAGCAAGAGACATAGATCCTCATGAGCCCTCGTAAGCTTGCGGAGGCTCATGAGGATCTATTTCTCTTTGCATTAGAAGGGAACTTCCCTGTTGGCAATGAATCTCTGATTTACAATTTCGTGCCTCGGCATCTGACAGTTCTACGGTGGAGCGAGCCATCACCCAGGTTTGGCCATTTATCACATGCTGTACATAAAACCAAAGCGCAGACATCCAGGAACGTAAAATGTCATTCGGCCGTGCGCGGGTACACTGCAGTCGACGTCAGCCCGATGGTTTTGTTCTTACTGGGAGGAGATTAAGAAACACGGACAAACCAAACCTTTGTGAGACTCTGCAGATTTCGACCGCGCGTGCTCATGAATCTAACCCTCTTGCAGCTGGACGGCGGCCACCTTTTTTTTCCTCTCAAGGGCTATTTTAACACTTTCCCTACCAACGGACGTATCAGTCTTCACTGAACGAACAAAGGCTACAACCCCATGGATACAAATTGGTCTCGGCAAGAGGCATAGATCATCATGAGCCCCCGCAGTCGCGGGGGCTCATGAGGATCTATGCCTCTTGCAGTTAAATCGCGTTCTCTTTTTCTCGCTGTTTAAGGAGTCCGAAATAGCTCAGGCGGTTAAGCGTCGGAGCAGGAGAGTGAAGGGAATCGCCGGGTCGTGGGTTCGAATCCCCGTAGCTGGACTCGCAATCCAGGGGGAAAAGACGGGCTTGTTCAATAGCACGTCCGTTGAAAGGTCCTGGTAAATCAAAGTGGCACAGTTGCAGTGCGCCTGAGTTGATCAGTGTTCAGGTCGTACTCCATATGCAATAGATTTCCCTGTCCCCCATAACCCGCCCGCCAGGACCGTCCATTATCACTTTGGTGATGTTAAACCCCGAACTAACCAACCAATCGCTGTTTAACCCATTCAGCCCTGACGCACTACAGCAGGAGATGGGTCGAACATGATAATTCAAGGGTAGTGCCAGATTAGCTTGGCGCCTGTCGGCGATAAGCTAATCTGACACTGCCCTTGAATTATCATGGTCGATATATCTCCTGCAACTATTGCATAGTCATTAGATGACGCCTCCAAAATATGGGAAAATACGGCCGTCGGGCTGAATGAGTTAAAGCGACCTGCTCCATGGCGTCCTTTGACCGCTAAATATTGCCGATACAACGAGTTCCCAAGGTTGTCTTGCCTGAACTAAAACCTTTCTATCTTTCACAATCCACGTGCGTATGCACACATGACAAAAGTATCTATTGTTCCCCCGATCCCCCCCCCCCTCCCGCCCCATTCCCCCCAACCCCGACCCCTCCCGCCGCCACCCCCTGTGCAAGTAAATGAAACACTTTTACGTACAAAGGATAATAATAATAATAATAATAATAATAATAATAATGATGATGAGCCCTGACGCACTACAGCAGGAGATGGGTCGACCATGATAATTCAAGGGTAGTGCCAGAATAGCTTGGCGCCTGTCGGCGCCAAGCTAATCTGGCACTGCCCTTGAATTATCATGGTCGATCCATCTCCTGCAGCTGGTGCATAGTCATTAGATGACGCCCCCAAAATTTGGGAAATGCGGCCGTCGGGCTGAATGAGTTAATATATAACTCTTATGTAGCGCAGTATCCCACCAAGACAGGCTCAGAGCGCTTTACATCTACATTGTCTATGTGAACACATTGAAACACTGACATCACACACATGACAGTCTCATGAGGATCTATGTCTCTTGTTGAGACAAATGTGTGTCTATGTACTCCTTGGACGTTTGTGGCTTTTAGTCGTTGAATGAACACAGATTTCAGAAAGACAATATACTTAAAGTGGCATGGAAGGGGTTAGGCTATACCTGTCAGACCAGCGCACGTAGTCAATACAGCCAGAATGTCCAGAGTAAATGTTCAGTACACAGATAACAATCTGCAGTGGTTCGTGGGGATTTATGTGCCTTGCCTCCGGAATCGGGCCAACTGCACTTTTATTTCCTCATGCGGGGAAGGTGATAAGGGTTTTCACTTCCGACTGTACTCGTAAGATTTAGACGGTATACGTCCACTTTAAGTGTGCATTTCTGTGAGCATATGCAGTGGCGAAGGACCCCGGTGGAGGTGTGGCTCACACTTCTTCTGAACATGGCATAGCGGGGGTATCTTCAAGTCCTGGCCGTACTTTTTGCTTTTTGTTTTGTTGCTGAATCTCCGCCGATAGGCGAAAAATCCGTACCGGATAACACCAGCAGTGTTTGGAAAAGGTCCAGTTGTACGACTGAGCCTAACTCCTGCGCCAGCCACTAAGCAAGGTGCTCCGCTACAACGAAGCACCTTGCTTAGTGGCTGTCCCAGGATTTTAATATCACCCATGCATGTGAGGCTTTCACGCGGCGTTTTAATGTACTGTACGTAGAGCCGACGATGTCACGCTTTCTCGTCAAATTGACTATCAAAGGGACACTTGATTTCCTCAGAATTTCCGACAGTGACCTCGGTCACAATAGCTGACTCTCACGAACGTGAAAGGATGTTACAAAAAAAAAAAAAAAGAAGTTCCAAGGTGTTCTAAAGAAAGATCTTCGAGAACCATTGACAAGAAACGAAACTAAGATTCAGACTGTCCTGTGGTTCAGTCAGTTACGGCTGCCTGGGAAAGAAATCCTTCGGCGAGCATTTTGGTGTAATTCGGACAACAGACTGTTGCAACACCTAGCTAATGTTTCTCTTAGTGGTGGATCCTTGTATAACTGATCACGAATGAAATCGAAGCATATCAGTCCGGACTCTCCCATTGAACCCTGACTAACACTTCTAATGATAGATAGACGCAACCATGGCAGTTCAAGAGTAGTGCCAGAATAGCTTGGCGCCCAGAGGCGCCAAGCTGTTCTGGCACTACCCTTGAACTATCAAGGTCGATTTATCTCTTGAAGGATCACGCAATCTTCAGAGAACGACATCAATATTTGGGAATAACTATCCCAGGGCTTAAAAAGATGAGGATATCATCCAAAAGTCTTCCGTATTGTTTGGAGCTCACATGTGTTCTTCTTTTAGGAACATTCAAAGTTGTTTATATTTTTAAGCTTATCATTCTGATCCATTTCTCTCCTCTCTAACCCAAACTCTGATCAACACACACCGGCGCACACAAATAAAGACGGACACACGGCACTTCCCGCCATTAGTACGCTCTGTGGGCTGGAGTAGCGATAGTAATTCTGAAAAAGAATAGCACGAGCATCAAAATGACGTCACTATATTAAGATTCACCTCATGACATCGTTAGTTCCACCACGCAGTGTACACAGTGACGAATTTGATGTTTCACGTCACTCATCCGAACGGCACGCCTCTTCCACACACGCACACACACACACTGCACACACACACACACACACACACACACACACACACACACACACACACACACACACACACACACACACACACACACACGCGCACACACACACACACACCACACACACGAACGCACACACACACGCACACACGCACTAAGACACACACATACACACACACAAACACACACGCACGCACACACACAACATGCATGCACACAGCCGCATACACATAAACACACACACCCACACAAACACACACACACACACACACCCACACAAACACACACACGCACACACACACACAAACACACACACATACACATACACGCACACACACACGCACGCACACACACAACATGCACACACACAGCCGCATGAACATAAACACACACACACACAAACACACACACACACACACACACACAGTCACACAGACGAAAGTATAGATGACACATTCCAACCACGGTAGCGCCTATGTCTAGATTCGCGATTTAAAAATCCTTTTTAAGTTCAGCTCCCAGATTACCAGATGTCCCAGGAACATGAACTCAACTGAAGTAGTGTCAGCAAGAGACATAGATCCTCTGCAACAGCGGGGGCCCATGAGGAATTATGTCTCTTGCAACAAAAAAGTGTTGACTTTTTCTCAGCAGCCAAGGGCTCAATCACACGTTGCAACCCCTTCCAACCGAGTAAAAATTAACACCGCTCCACGGCAAGGGCCATAGATCATCATGAGCCCGCGCAGTTGCAGGGGCTCATGTGGATCCATGGCTCTTTGTATACATTGTTAAACTTAAATGAACTCTTTCTTTGCAAATAAAACGCATACACCGATGGCAGTCCTGTGAGTTTGATAAAACAGTAATAACAAACAAAAAAGCAATACAAATATGTTTAGCCATCGTTTCCAGAGGGATGCAGCGAGAGATTTGTGCATGTACTTCCCGCCAAAGTTTATTCAGTCCTATTGATTGATGTGGAAATTTTCTTTAATGCAGTTTTATATTGTATCGGGGACATCGTTCTTTTATGTTCGTGCTCTTTGATTAATAATTCACCCCTTCACTGTCGACAAAAGGTCAACGCAATTCAACTGCAAAACACATGGACCATCATGACCCGCGCAATGCCGCAATAGCCCCGTCTACATTAGGCGCAAGAAAATTAAACCCTTAACACATTCTGCCCCAGGACCGAAATCCCCAAATTTTGAAGTTGCCCTCTGAAGGACTCTATTACAATTCTAGAGTCAGATCGAGCATGATAGTTCAAGGGTGGTGCCAGAATAGCTTGGCGCCTATAGCTGATCATTGCAAGGGTGTGTGCGGGCGAGCTATGTCGACCCGATGACATTTTGTTCAACGGGTTCTCCGGGACGTGTCCAGTATCTGTTGTACCGCATTTCAACAACTGCCGGAGACAGACCAACTTTGCCGAAGTCGGCCGATACGAAGGTCTCCGTGTGTCCAGCAGCTGGTGCGTATACACTGCTCCCCTATCAGGACCGACTGCCAGAGATGAGTCGCGTATACACTGCTCCCCTATCAGGACCGACTGCCAGAGATGAGTCGCGTATACACTGCTCCCCTATCAGGACCGACTGCCAGAGATGAGTCGCGTATACACTGCTCCCCTATCAGGACCGACTGCCAGAGATGAGTCGCGTATACACTGCTCCCCTATCAGGACCGACTGCCAGAGATGAGTCGCGTATACACTGCTCCCCTATCAGGACCGACTGCCAGAGATGAGTCGCGTATACACTGCTCCCCTATCAGGACCGACTGCCAGAGATGAGTCGCAGATTGTGTTTCTGAAATTATTCCGTGTACATTCAGCGTCAAAAATCCCCCGCCGCCCAAGGAACATGGACGCAACGTGGTGTCAGCAAGAGGCATAGATCCTCATGAGCCCCCGCAACTGCGGGGGCTCATGAGGATCTATGCCTCGTGCAGTTGAGTAATGTTTCTTTTTTTTTTTTCTCGGCATTTAAGGGCGGGATAAATATTGACGTTTAGAGCCCGATTAATTTTTGACGTCGTTGTACTTAACCTGAAAATGTACTGTGCTAAACAGATCATCTACACACAAGCTTTGTATCAATAATATCAATTTTTGAATAAGTATTGCCGCATGCGATCCGACCGCCGCTACTGAAACGTGGCATTTAGCAGCAAGGCGATTTTAAAATGTGTGGGGACGTTTGACTCAAGCAGTGACTAGGATTGCGCATGTCCAAGAGCGAGGTCGACTTTGGAATGAATGTACCAGATTACAATGCATAGGTGATGATGTCCTGTTGATCAATGCATGACCTTTTGCCATTCTCCCTTCCATAAAAGTGTATGCGTCTGCAAGAAACATAGATCCTCATGAGCCCCTGCAGTGGCGTGGGCTCATGCGAATCTGTGCCTCTTCCTGGCCCCAGCGAAGATTTTAAGCCGCTTGATGGCATTTACACCTGTCTCTCTCAGGATGTAGTAATTCATCCACCCCTGCAACAAACCTGTATTCTGTAGAAGGTATAGATCCTCATAAGCCTCCGAAATTGCAGGATCTATGCCTCAGTTCCTGAGTGCGTACCTCTAGCACTACTTATCATGAGAACTACGTGTCACTAGCACTACGATCGCTAGCACTACGTGTCGCCGTAACGGCCGTACTGCCATCGAGCGTAGTGCTACCAAACAGTTGTTCACATAGTTCTAATGGTCGTAGTTTTATCGACAAGTAGAGCTCGTTGTACATACTGCTGACGAGATTCAGCCCCACTCGCTGGCCGCAGTGCGGGGGCTCATGGAGATCTATGCCTCTGGCCGATCCACGTAGATCTATGCCTCTGGCTGGCCCCCACCAGGGATCTACAGATCGAAATTTCAGAGGATGTAGGCCCACTGCTCAGTCATGAAACGAGAGGACAACAGGCGATAAATGGATGGGTAGGAGGAAGTCTAATGGCCTTGTTAATCTTGGAACTAATTTGGCTGGTGAAGGAAAAACAAATGATTGCAGCTGCGTAGGAATGTGGTGTCGTGTGTGTATGTGTGCATGAGTGTGTGTGTGTGTGTGTGTATATGTGTGAGATGGTGTGTGTGTGTGAGTGTGTGTGTGTGGGTGTGTGTGTGTGATATTTTTCTACTTATTACTAGATCGTTTGCTTACAGGAAGACATTGAATGAGTTCGTTGTACCTTTCAAATTTCTGAGTAATAATTAATTCATTTGTGAAAAGAAAGTAAAGTATGTTTGTTTGAGAGGAATAAACCCACTGCTCAAAATCATGTAACCCCGTTACTTTAACTATGTCGTTGACGGCAAATTAAATAAAAGTCAGCATGATAATCGCATCAGTCCAAGCCGGGACTGCTCACAAAGCGGTAGGTAGTTTGACCTTCAAAAACTCAAGGGTGGTGCCAGATTAGCTCGACGCTGCACATCAGCTAATCAGGCACCACCCTTGCCTAGCCACAATCGAGCAGTCCCCGCGCAGACGACAATGGTAACAAAAACAGTCCGGGCTCCCTAGTACAAAAACAGTCAGGGCTCCCTAGTACAAAAACAGTCCGGGCTCCCTAGTACAAAAACTGTCTTCCGGCGGACGTCCGAATAACTGTTCCCACGCACAGCCTAACCATGCATAAGTTGTTCCGATCTGCGCACAGCGTTGGCACTCAGCGGAACATTGAGGGTTTTAAAAGTGTCGTTCAGAATTGCAAAAGCTCTTCGGGGCGACGTCGGCTTTAGCCGGCCCGCGCACGTCGCCCCGAAGACCTATTTTTTTTTGTACACTGGGGACAGAACTGAAGGCGAATTCCAGCAGCCTAATTTTGCATCCTAATTGCCTCCTTGAGCAATGCGCAATGCGGATGTTCGCTTGTTTTTCCTTGGTCATTCAAGATGCGATCAAAATGCAAGATTTTTTTGTTTCTGTTGGAGCAAGGCCCCATCATCACTCTGCGATTCACAGCTTTTGTTGTTTTTATTGGTGATGCTGATGCAGGAAACGGCTCCTCTATTTGCTGTTTCCATCTGTCAGTTGTTTTGATGTGTTCTTGTTGATGATGATTTTTTTTATTGGTGGCAGTTGCAACTGTTGTCATTTTTGTTGTGGTGGTGGTGGTGGTTGTTGTTATTGTTATCGTTGTCATTGCTGTTGGTGTTGTTGTCGAGATGCTGGTGCTGGTGGTGGTGGTCGTCGTCGTCGTGGTGTGTTACAAGCAAAATTTGGAAGAAATGAAAAATCCGTCTCACACATTTCAGTCATGGCCAGCGGCGGTGAAGGAGTTACGCACAGTGACACAAGCCTGACAGATGTAAAATTCGGTCAGACACACTAAAACACAATGCCGAAACTCCAAGTGAAAACTGAATACAATCGGCCTGAGCGAGAGAAGAAAATTTGCTCTCTACTGAGCTTGTTTTGATTTTGCTCGCAATTCTGCTTAACTGAATTGGGCCAGTAATTTTGCTGTGACAATGGAGCCCCAGCATAACTGCGAATGACATCGGTTTCCTTCGTGCTGATGTATCTTCATTACGCACTGACACCTAATGTTAATCCCTTAGCGGCCGGAGCAAAGCGAACGCTACTCGGCTGCAAGAGACATAAACCCTCATGAGCCTCCGCAGTCGCGGAGGCTCATGAGGGTTTATGTCTCTTGTTAGTCCTATGTTCTTGATGCCTGTGTTTGGTCCCATTTCATTGGCGTTCTTCACGCGAATGTCGGGTTAGTGTGCTATGTTTGGTCCCATTTCATTGGCGTTCTTCACGCGAATGTCGGGTTAGTGTGCTATGTTTGGTCCCATTTCATTGGCGTTCTTCACGCGAATGTCGGGTTAGTGTGCTATGTTTGGTCCCATTTCATTGGCGTTCTTCACGCGAATGTCGGGTTAGTGTGCTATGTTTGGTCCCATTTCATTGGCGTTCTTCACGCGAATGTCGGGTTAGTGTGCTATGTTTGGTCCCATTTCATTGGCGTTCTTCACGCGAATGTCGGGTTAGTGTGCTATGTTTGGTCCCATTTCATTGGCGTTCTTCACGCGAATGTCGGGTTAGTGTGCTATGTTTGGTCCCATTTCATTGGCGTTCTTCACGCGAATGTCGGGTTAGTGTGCTATGTTTGGTCCCATTTCATTGGCGTTCTTCACGCGAATGTCGGGTTAGTGTGCTATGTTTGGTCCCATTTCATTGGCGTTCTTCACGCGAATGTCGGGTTAGTGTGCTATGTTTGGTCCCATTTCATTGGCGTTCTTCACGCGAATGTCGGGTTAGTGTGCTATGGTTTTCGATGCGAAACCCGTGATGACTGGCAGCGATGGGATTAATGTGGCTCGCGTAATTATCCATATGTTTTAACTGCACGCACGCACGCACGCACGCACGCACGCACGCACGCACGCACGCACACACACACACACACACACACACACACACACACACACGCGCATATACACTTATACAAATGAAAAAGCAAAGCACGTAGCAGCCCATCCAGCACAAAAAGACGCCAGTTAGAACTAACAACACTGATTGTGGAGGCACACATGCGTATACTAGCATGGTATTTGAAGAATATTGAATGTTACGACAAGGTGCTTCTAGATAGCATGTCCGTCAAGAGGTCGTCAGGTAAATAAAAGTAGCATACTAATAATGCGTTTGAATTTATCAGTGTTCAGGTCGTACTTATTAGGCAATATAGCTGTTCTTGTCCACCATAACCCGCCCATTTGGTCCGTTCATTATCACCCCGGTGCCGTGGACATTATGATTAAATCTCAATCTAACCAACCAGCCAACGATAAGGTGTGATGTAAACGGCCGTTTTTGTCTAGCGTATTGAAAATACGGTAGGCTTTGAGATGGAGCTGGTCGGAGCTCGTTTAGTAGCATGCCAATGACATAACAGGCTGGCGGGCCTCATAGTCTGGCAAATACGTAACAAGATAAAAATGACGTCCCGTCTAGCTACTCTAATCTTGCTGTTGAACGTCGTTTTGCGAAGCGCCGTGTGTGTGTGTGTGTGTGTGTGTGTGTGTGTGTGTGTGTGTGTGTGTGTGTGTGCGTGCGTGCGTGCGTGTGTGTGTGCGTGCGTGTGTGCGTGTGTGCGTGTGTGTGTGTGTGTGTGTGTGTGTGTGTGTGTGTGTGTGTGTGTGTATGCGTGCCGTCGGCATTCGAAAGGCTCCAGAACTCAGGAAGTGTCCTTAGACACCGACTGGCCGGTTGGTGTGGTGATAAATCGTTAAGTAAACAGATCGAGATGTTATGTAAGTACAAACAATTTTTAAGACAGAAAAAAATCGATCTTCAGATGCTGCTGCCCTTTAATAATACATTCTTCTGTAATATAATGGAGCGTTTCTTGTTACGTTGGCATTTAAACAACAAGATCAACGGCGAAACTCAACACAAGCAAAGTTTGGAGGGAAATTGAAGATGTCTAGATTTTGATTATTTGAGCCCTAGCACTCGACAACAATCGACCCTGATAGTTCAAGGGTGATGACAGAATAGCTTGGCGCCTCATGGCGCCAAGCTATTTTGGCACCATCGTTGAACTATTATGGTCGATAAAATATATTCTCGAGAGAACAACTCCGAAGTTTGGGATTTATGCCACGTTGGATCTTCGTGTGTCAACCTCTTCACTTCTAGTGTAGGCGACATTATGTTTTTGAAAGCAGGGTAAATTCAATGCCGAAAATATCACCAATCCAAGGAACACGGACATATGTAGGGTCAGCAAGAGGCAAAGAACCTCATGAGCCCCCGCATATGCGGGGGCTCATGAGGTTCTTTGGCTCTTGCACTAGGGTGGTGTTCGCATTTTATCGGACACAGAAGGGGTTAATAACCTGTCGCATATAATGTGAAATGGAAATGTACGCAAAAACAATCTGCTATGAAATTACTTGAGACGAGTTTATGTGTGTGTGTGTGTGCGTGTGTGCGTGTGTGTGTGTGTGTGTGTGTATGTGAGAGCGTGCGTGTGTGGGTTTGTGTGTGTGTGTTTGCGTGTGTGTTTGTTTGTGTGTGTGTGTGTGTGCTTTAGTGCGCGCGCATGTTTGTGTGTGCGTGTGTGTGTGTGTGTGTGTGTGTGTGTGTGTGTGTGTGTGTGTGTGTGTGTGTGTGTGTTAGTTCACGTCTTTTCAACATTTCAATTCAATTCAATTAAAAAAATGTATTTATCCCTTAACGATCAATTACAGTTTTGTGGACGGAGGAAACAGTAAAAATAAAAATCATTCAATAAACATTAATTAATATCAAGACATTCTAATATAAAATTAGAATATACTATTAATATACTAAATCCGTAGGACTGACTTCTAATACTAAGATTAAGACATATTTAACCTTCTAGTTCACCTTCTAGTGCACCCAAGATTGTTCCAATACATCTCTGGAGATATGAACCACGCCATTCGACATTCACCAACAATCTAAGAATGAAACGTTAAAACACCTTGCAGAATCCCATTCAGACATTTAATTGCATTTAAAGTAAAAATGTTTTGCAATTGAAATCTTCAAAGAGTTCTGATTTGACTCTTTTGATTGCAAGCCCAAGTAAGTGAAGAACTTCTCCTGAACTTCGCTTTTTGTCGATGGAGCCTTTCCTTAACTCATTGGCGGGCAGCCGCATCCAGATGCACGGCTTATGACGCGCATCCGGATAAGGCTGGCCGCGAATGAGTTAATCCACTCACTGCTAGTGGATGCAGATTGTATCTTTCTGCAATCTTTGAGCAACACCAAAGAGTCCCAGCCATCCAAATAACGTGGATATAAAGTGAGGTCAGCAAGAGGCATAGATCTTCATGAGCCCCCGCAACTGCGGGGGCTCATGAAGATCTATGCCTCTTGCAGTTGAGTGTTGTTCACTTTTTCTCGACAAGGAAGATGTTAATTCGCGTCCTACGTTTCACACGTCTGACTTGTGTGTATTAAAAAAAAAAAAAAAAAGTAAAATGCCTAAATTCGCATAGGGTTTTTACATTTTATTTTTAAAAGAGACGTTGCATTGAAAATAATTGTTCGAATCTGAATGGTTTTATAACACAATATTTTAGATTTTATACCTTTACCAAATTTAAGGGCACATAGTACCCTTAGAACGGAGTTGTATTTAAAAAAATAAATATGTTTGTAAATTTCAATTTACCCATATTTAAAAAAAAAATGTTAATACGTGTGCGTGCAAATAGATGACATCAAAGTAAGCAGACCAGAGTGTTTCAGCACGCAAGTTTATTTAAATTTTAACAATCTCCGATACTCTCATATGACATAATATTTTATCAGCCCTATGGTGCGTTTACAAGAATCTTCTCTTCGGAAATGTGAAGCAGTACTGTACACACATTTGAGGAAAAGATGAGATGCCCAGATTTCAAGAATATACAGCAGACAAACATGCGCACGCATGCAATTAATTGCACTTGCACTTCATTGATTGAGAACGTTTCGGGACCAGCGCACACAGTTGGCATTGAATCGACAGCGATAGCTCAAAGGTAGTACCTGGATTAAATTAATAGTCTAATGGTGGTAACTGGTTAACGATCGCGGGCACTACCCTTCAACTATTAATTGTGATTCCATTATCCCATTCTACCCAATAGTTCGTACATTGTGTTCATGGTTATGATGATTATGATGATGCTGATGATGATGATGACGACGACTACGACGACGACGACGATGATGATAATAATAATAATATAATGATGATGATAATCATCATCATCATTATGTTGTTTTTGTTGAAAAGGATGCATGTGCACGATTGTTTAAAATGCGTTTTCTTCTACAAGTTAGCAGACATCAGTGTAGTCACATGTCCAGGAATCCGACACGAACGAAGTCCCTTAACAGCAGCTCCTCTGCGAGAAAATCCTGCTGCAGAAGAGCCTATGCCAGCGATCTTTTTACACATTATTCCTGTGCTCAACCCCTGTTCTTCAAACTCCCCATTGTAAACGGCTGGACATCATTTCTATGAAACCATCGAAGATTCCCTTATGCAAGCTTCCCAGACTTTTACGAAGGCCAGCAAGAGGCATAGATCCTCATGAGCCCCCACGAATGCGGGGGCTCATGAGGATCTATGCCTCTTGCACTTCGGGATATGCTGTCCTGTGTCGGTAGTCAGGAGTGGAGGAATAAACACAAACGAACCATTGATCTATGAGAAGAGTGCTTGCGATAATTGCGTGAGAAAATGATGAAGCTATTACTATGTTGATTTGTAAATGAAAATTAAACATTTGAAAAGGTGCGGAATTTGGATAAGAACACTCAAGGACTCGCTCTGCTATTTTGATGACAGGGGTCAGGCAACAACGAGATTGTATCAGCAAATGTTGGGCCGCGCGGTGGTCGATGGGACAGCTACTCGGCTGCCGAGCTGCTGCATCGACGCTGTAGATCGCATTACCCAATGTCTATAACGACTAGACTCGAAACGTCACATCCAGAATTTCTCACTCGCTCATTGGGTGTTATCTCTCTGAATGTTCAGGAACGATGGAACGTGGCTAATTATATATATATATATATATATAATATATATATATATATATATATATATATATATATATATATATATATATATATATATATATATATGTGTGTGTGTGTGTGTGTGTGTGTGTAATAATGATGATAATACTAATATAATAATAATAATACTATTAATAATAAAGTTAATGCGATAAAATACACCTGTTCCAACTTACCCCGCCGATTAACATTTACTGCTGAGGATTCTATTGCAGTTTGGGCTTGGTGCCTGGGATGTGCGTGTGTGTGTGTGTGTGTGTGTGTGTGTGTGTGTGTGTGTGTGTGTGTGTGTGTGTGTGTGTGTGTGTGTGTGTGCGCGCGCGCCCGTATCTTTTTTATGTCAAGTGTACTGGTTTTGTAATTTCATGTTTAGAAAATTTGAAATTTGTAAGGCGCCTAGAGTGCCATAGAAATCACCGCAATAATAATAATAATAATAATAATAATAATAATACTTATTATTATTATACATTTGATGAAACATTGGCTGTTGTTTTACATTTACAGGTTGGCCTACCTCCTTAACCATACATACAAGGTTGGCTATTCGGCAGTTCCGTATACCACAGAATTCAAATAATTCAACCACTCACTGCAGAGAAAGAGTCAATACTATCCAGCTGTAAGAAGCATAGATCGTCATAAACACCCGCAAGTACGGGGCTCATAAGGATATACGCCTTTTGCCGGCGCTTCTTTGCATCTATATTCTTTGGACGGCTGGGGCTCTCAATTTAAACAAATAACTAAAAAAGGCAGCGAATCAAACTCTCTTGCTGATATGTCACCCAACGCTTAACTTCATCTCTCAGTGATAACAGCGAATCAAACTCTCTTGCTGATATGTCACGCAACGCTTAACTTCATCTCTCAGTGATAACAGCGAATCAAACTCTCTTGCTGATATGTCACCCAACGCTTAACTTCATCTCTCAGTGATCATACGCTTTAACTCATTCTACCCAAAAACCGAAATCCCCAAATTTTGAAGTCGTCCTCTGAAGACTGCGTTGCCATAGGCGCCAAGCTATTCTGGCATCACCCTTGAACTATCATGGTCGATCTTTATCTTGCTGTGGTGTGTCTGGGGTAGAATGAGTTAACTCATTCGAGGCATACCGCCTACGGATACGCGGCGAACCGCCGCGTATCCGTAGGCGACACGTCTCGAATGGGTTAACCTGTTTACTGCTGAAATAATGAGAACACCAACCTGCTGCAAGAGGCAAAGATCCTTATGAGCCCCCGCACTGAGGGGTTCAAGAGTTACTATTGGCCTCTAGCTGGCCGCTTTTATATCCTACGTGTATTGATTTTATTGGCCTTGAATTAAAATTTGTGATGATGATGACGTTCATTAGTAGAGCGCATTTGTCCATTCAGAACCAAATGCTCAAGGCGCTTTGTCGGGGGGGGGGGGGGGGGGGGGGGGGAATAATAAATAGAAAAGACAGCAAGCAAAGCACCAAGTTTGAGAGGAGAAAAACTGCAGGAAGAAGTTGCCATAGCTTTAACTCATAAACTCCCAGAATTGAGTGACTTCCATTCTGTAGAATGGAAGTCATTTAATTTTGGGAGCTTAAGAACTATGACGCAGCATGTATCATCAGACAGCGAATGCTTTAAGAGAAAGCATATGAATGCCGACTGAATGAATGTTGGTCTGTTCTAAAAAAAAAAAAGAAGTTTTGGCCTACGGTTGTAAACAGTAAGCTAAAACTTATCTTGATTAGACCAGGCCGACGTTTCACAGTCCGCCGCCATGCATTGCAAACCTGAAAACTGCATTGATCTGTTCAGGTTATTCAAACACTTACGTAATACTGCCCTGCGTCCTGAAGTGTGTAGATAAATGATCGCAGACGACAACTTTCCCCTTCAAGAAATGTCAAAGCAATTACCGTGTTTTAAACAGAACGCAAATACTCCTGAATCGTCTTCAGTAGTAAGGTTACTGCAACACATCCATATCAATTATATTCGAAAATGTCACGTTTACAAGGTTTAAATTTAGTCAGTGTCAAAAACGTGAGAAAAAAAGTTTCTGCTTGAGACAGTCTTCTTGAGAACACAGATTTTAATGAGATAACTGGACCTAACATGAGAAGCAGACGACAGTTTCGTAAAAACAGACTCCAGATTCTGCCCACACCCCACTAGAAAATGCGACTGCCAAGCGTGTGAAATGCTAAGAAATTCCGTTCAAAGGAAGAAACACGCTTAGAAAGGTGTAGTAGTGGACAATTATTTTTTTTCTCCAAAATATGTATACAGACAGAAATGAATACGACTTATACGTTTTTCAGTGAGGCCAGAAGTAACTGTACAAATATTAACGGACGTTTAATACCCAGTGCGCAAAGGCCATCTGACCGACGTGGGCCGCTTTTGGCCTGCGCATGGCCGTGCGAGGGCCAAAGGCGACCCACGTGGGCCCGATGGCCTTTTGCGTATTGGGTAGTACTTGTGTTTAGGCGGTGCCCAATATGTGTGAACACAACAGTGGTCAAGCCATGCTTCAGTCAGCAAATACAACATACATGTTCAAACACTATAAACCGAGAAGTAACGACGACGTTAACTCATTTAGTCCCGACGCCCTACATCAGGCGATGAACTAACTGCGATATTTCAAGGGTAGTGCCAGATTACCTTGGCGCAATTCGCCGCCAAACTAATCTGGCACTGCCCTCAAATTAACGTGGTCGGCCGGCCTGATGGCACTAAGCTCATCTGACACTTCCCTTGAATTATCTACTGCAAATGGTATATAATCTTTAGATGACACCTCCAAAATTTAGGGAATTGCGGCCGTGGGGTTTAACGGGTTAAGGTCTGTACGCGTTGATGTAGGTGCGAGAAATCATTTGTTCCAGGGCTATTTCGTGGTCTCTTCTCATTCCGACCGTCAGTTGCCAAATGGGAAAGCGGGGCCCCTATCCTTACCACTTATAGCATTTTTTTCCCTAGAGAGTAGCACAGATGTAAAGTACGCAAAGGCCTGTGCTTAACGAAGCAAGAGGCATAGATTCTCATGAGCCCCTGCGACTGCAGGGTCTCATGAGAATCCATGCCTCTTGCAGATGGAAGGTTGTGAGTGAGGCTTGCCTGGCCCATTAGCTGGTGTTCCCCAGGGTTCACTGACCGAACGAGTTTTGAGGGCCTGAACACTGGCCAAATGCAAGTCAATATACAGTGACAATTATTATTATTGAGCAGTGCTCGCTCAAGTTCTCGTTTTTCTTCCCAAAATGTGATTGCTAGTGAGAGAATGAAGTTAACTAGCGGCGGACCAACAGTTACAAGGCTTTACCAACTGTCTATCTAATAATAATAATAATAATAATAATAATACCGTTATTATATAGGCGCTTTTTCTCAATTTTGGGGAAATCGACTCAAAGCGCCGCGCCTGAAACCCAACACGCACACGGATTTACGCCATTTAAGACAAACACAGTACAAACACAGTACAAGATAGACAAAGGGCCAGTTCAGCTACTGAAGTTACACAGATTTTTGATCGCTTGTATTTGAAATTTGTAAAGTGGCCTGAGACCGGTACCAAAGTGTGGGGGGTGGGTGGGGGGTGGAAGAACCGGAGTACCCGGAGAAAGAACTTCCTCTCTCTCTAAATTATTATGTGTTAAAATACAAATGATTCAAACATTCAAGCAAACAACAAACTAACTAGTTAAAGTACCATTACGCGTCAAACTGAATACACATTTCAGCATCATTTGTGATTGTTATGCCTTGTCGACAAACCTAATGAGCTTCTGTGGCAGTCTGAACATGCAGCAAAACCACATGAGTAATCACACTGATTTATTCTTCGTAGCCGTTAGCCTGTCAATCTATTTTTAGCTGTTTCTCGGACTGAAAACGTTGTAATTATAGAACGGAGTTGAGTCATTGTCAGGTTACTTGATATAAAGACGACGAGTGCTGAACTGGATTCTCCTGTGTCTTATGAACCATAACTAGACCTGTTTGCAGCGTTTCGAAGCCATCTATTACAGAAGTGGATCTTTGAACAGTTATGGCGGTAGTGTGACTTTAAACAGCCAAAGAAGTTACCAACCACTCAATCAATCAGCAAGCATGCAACCAAACACTACACTCGTACACACACACACACACACACACACACACACACACACACACACACACACACACACACACACACACACACACACACAGAGAGAAGCACGTACACCACACACACACGTACACACAAACACACACACAGACGTGCGCGCGCGCGCGCGCGCGCGCGCGAGAGAGAGAGAGAGAGAGAGAGAGAGAGAGAGAGAGAGAGAGAGAGAGAGAGAGAGAGAGAGAGAGACTGACTGACTGAAACTTTATTTATCAAGGATTGAGACATTAGGCGCACAGGCTTTTCTTCCAATCTGTCCTTGCTACATCTACTGACATATAATAACAGGCAAAGCTACATTACACTCACAAACAACATCGAAAGTAATGCGAATTACAACACTACAAACAGCAACAACGATTTAACAAAACACACAGGTATCCATACGAAGATGTTTGCACGTGTCATAATATCCGTTTGCGGGGGTCCTCCCAGGGATACTTTCACTCGAATGACATGCTAAGCACATCGTTTGAATAAACGGTGCACCCGCACTGCATCCCCTGACGAAAGCCTATACGGGAAGCACCCCCACAAACGGCAAGTGAGCGCAAATGGTATGGAAAAAAATAGTTGCTTTAAAAGAAATTGAAATAATAAAAAAAGAGAAAAGAATAGGAATATATGTTTAGACAACGCGAGAGAGAGAGAGAGAGAGAGAGAGAGAGAGAGAGAGAGAGAGAGAGAGAGAGAGAGAGAGAGAGAGAGAGAGAGAGAGAGAGAGAGAGAGAGAGAGAGAGAGAGAGAATCAATGAATCTTTATTTTACAACGGTGAAGCTATTAACACAGTCAGTGACTATGTCATTTTTCGTACCTGCCGTTGAGAGAGAGAGAGAGAGAGAGAGAGAGAGAGAGAGAGAGAGAGAGAGAGAGAGAGAGAGAGAGAGAGAGAGAGAGAGAGAGAGAGAGAGAGAGAGAGAGAGAGAGAGAGAGAGAAACAGACAGACAAATAGACAGACATACAGACAAACAGACACAGAGAAACATAGTTTCAAATGTCTTTAGTTTCTTAACCCATTCAGCCCTGACGCACTACAGCAGGAGATGGGTCGACCATGATAATTTAAGGGTAGTGCCAGATTAGCTTGGCGCCTATCGGCGCCAAGCTAATCTGGCACTGCCCTTGAATTATCATGTCGATCCATCTCCTGCAACTGGTGTATAGAAATTAGATGACGCCGCCAAAATATGGGAAATACGGCCGTCGGGCTGAATGAGTTAAGGAGTATGGCAATAATTTTATTGCTATTTTCTTGCACATTCTCGTGATCAGATCACACAATCTCAACGCTTCAATAACCCTCTCCAGAGCGTATGAGGCCTGTCGACCGAAATTATTTGATCAGAATTGGGAAACCAAGACCCTCTGCGGGCGTACCATACAGAGGTCAAATCAAATGTCTGTCAATGTTGCTTAATGATCCTCACAAACCAGATAGGTGAGGCTAGCGCTGGCAGAATTGTACAACAAACCAAGGGGAATTACTCAGCGCTGGACAACAGTTAGATCCCCTGCCGGCAGGGGATCTAACTGTTGTCCAGCGCTGAGTAATTCCCCTTGGTTTGTTGTGCTTAATGATCGTCGGTCAAGGTCAAATCCGGGTCATTGTCAAGGTCGAGTAAGCTTCATTTTCTGCATAGGTAGACACTGATTGATTGGAACCATATGCCTGTTTCTATACGTATGCACCGCCAATCGAAAAAGTCGACGCCTAGTGTCCCAGGCGACACTTGTTTGAACTATTTGTCAAGTGTGGATAGCACATTGGTAGACCTATTGACAAAAGAAACGCACGAGCCATATACCCAGACAGCTTTTACGTAATAAAATGTTTGTCTCTAGACATATTGGCACGCAGACCGTCACTGACGTCATGTAATTTATGAGCGTGCAAGGTCCAAAATCAAAGACTGACGAGCACACACATATATCTTTTGAGCATACACATCTATTTACGGCGATTCAAGAAAAAGTGTCCGTCTATTTATTCCACACAAGCATATAATATTATTAACAGAAAAAAAGCGAAACATGCTATCATCCCAGCAGATGCATTTACTTACAGAAAGAAAATACCACTGGACGTGCATGATTCGGCAGATACATCTATTCACGCCAGAAAGGAAGCACACTGCTACTGAGACGCATGGACCTAAACAAATGTACACCTAAAAGCAACATTCCCGACTGTAGGACAAACAGGTCTACAGTGACTCACACCAATCATAAGAAAAGATAAGATAAACTTTATTGCAAGATGCATAAACATTAGGATTTTTTGCGGCGTAACTGACGAGCGTCCATAGTAAATCAACACATAAAACATACATACATCACAATCAAGCAGACTCAAAAATACCAAATCACACATATGTATAGCCGTTATTGTGCTAAGTATGCACATACGTCTAAGGAAGTAAAATATTTAAAAAGAAATCTATAGCATAATAACCATAAAACCGCCAGGTGAGCCGCCGCGCAACGAAACAGATTAACTAAATTCATATGTATTTGTAAAGTGACTGTATATCTTGTTTAAGAAGAGGTTTAATAGAACATTAACGAACTATAAACAACTAAGATGGGCTGTAGGTATTTCTAACTTAGGGACTTTGAGTCAATCTGCTGAGTTGTATCATATCGCAGCCACATTAGACAGGGCCTGAACAGCCAAAGGATAAAAGCTCTTCTGAAAACGAGTGGTTTTGGCCTTAAAGCGTGAGCCAGATGGCAAGGGCTCGAACAGGCTATGTGCAGGATGGTGCTCGTCATGTATGATGGAGCTCGCTCTCTTGATGGTGCGTGCGTGATACAGAGATTCCAGCGAGAGGAGATCGCTTCCAACGATATGAGATGCTGTTTTGATCACCCTATTTAAATTCTTGCGAGCTTCGTCTGTTGCGCTGCCACCGTCATTGAGAAGGTAAGAACGCTCTCAATGGCGGCGCGGTGAAACTGCACCATGATCTGCTGACTGACGCCAAAAGACTTCAAACGCCGAAGAAAAAACAGGCGCTGCTGGGCTTTCTTTACTAGCTGTTCAATATTCTTCTCCCACTTCAGATCGTGCTAAATGAGAGTACCCAGCAACTTGAACGTTTCAACAATTTCAATGTGGTTTCCTTGGATGGTTAAGGGAAGGGGGTCAGGTTTCTTTTTTTCTGAAATCAATTATCATTTCCTCGGTCTTACCAACATGCAAATCTAGGTTTGTGTCAGAGTACCAGCCTACTATAATGTCAGATAGATCCGTTATGACAGTTGAAGGCCAGAGTAGATTGGCGCCTTCCCCGGCGCCATAGAGAATTTGGCACGGCCTTATGTGAGAGAGAGAGACAGAGAGAAAGAGAGAGAGGGAGAGAGAGAGAGAGAGAGAGAGAGAGAGAGAGAGAGAGAGAGAGAGAGAGAGAGAGAGAGAGAGAGAGAGAGAGAGAGAGAGAGAGGGAGGGAGAGAGGGAGAGAGGGAGGGAGGGAGGGAGGGGGAGAGAGGGGGAGAGAGAGAGAGAGGGAGGGAGAGAGGGAGGGAGGGAGGGAGGGAGAGAGAGAGAGAGAGAGAGAGAGAGAGAGAGAGAGAGAGAGAGAGAGAGAGAGAGAGAGAGAGAGAGAGAGAGAGAGAGAGAGATCGATCAAGTGAGATCATAGCCAACAACCACAGAATAACCAACCAATTTCCTCCAGGTGACCACAATGCCCGTGTTGGTGACACACACTCCATATGGCGCTACTCGAGGTCCATCCCCGTCCTGTGGGCCGTACAACAGCCTTCTCCACTGACCAGCTGGGCTGACCACCAACACACACTGGCCATCATTACAGGCTATGTAACAGTTACCATCGCTGTCCGAGGTCACTTGAAATGGAAACTTCAACTCGGGGTGCGTCAGCTTATCAACAACGCGGCGTGTGGCCAATTCCACTCGATGAACAACATTGGCGCTGCAGTCAGACACTAGGATACATCCTCCCAGTAAGTACACGTTGCGAGGCCGTTGCAAATCAAGGATTGTATTGCTGTCAACGACAGTCAGCACCACGACACCAGCTCGCGTGATGACGTCAATACACGCTATTCCGTCACCGTCTTTGTCACATCCTACAACCAGAGTGTCATCCTCCGTCACTGAAGCCATCCCGTAGTACTGCCTCACAGTCTTCACATGTGAAGCGACAGAAAGCTGACCGCTGATGTCCACAAAGTAGATACTTTTCTCGTAGGCTGTTACGGCTACCTGGTTGTCTGGAAGAATGGCAAGGCGGTAAGGCTTAGTGTCGACTTTAACGCCCCGCACAGTGTTAGCAGGATCAGTCAGTTCAACGACTTTGATCATGGCGTTGCGTTCATCAGCCATCACCAGACGACCATCGTCTGTGGCCACAATGTTGGATATAAACGGTCCTCTTATATCTTTGTCTCCGACAACATCAGGCTTTGCTGTAAACGTTTTCCGTGGCACTGATGTCATGGGACCAAAGGTTGTCAGCCCTGCACACAAATATCTCTCCATAGAATTAATTAGTACATGCATAAAAACAATTGTGACGTTGTAATTGTAAGTGCCGCTACATTGATACTGACTTGTGTGACAGCTACGTGCGTACTGCCGCATCTCTGTGCTGGTCTGTGATTCTGGATCTTGCGGCCAAGAGCCACAAGATCGAGAATCACAGACCAGCACACACGCAAGAATCCAAAAACACACTAGAAGCACTAAATGAAAAGAAAAGGGGAGACTGCCACACTAGAAGCACCTTTTTTGGGGGGGTTGGTGAAGGGCTTTGAGGATGACATCAGTGACGTTTGAGGTGTCAGTGGAGAGAAGGGAATGGAGTTGAGTCCTTGAAACGAGGATTAACTCATTTGAGACGTGCCGCGTATCCGGAGGCACGTCTCGAATGAGTTAAATGGGTACACCTCGGTAAATATTCATTACTACTGATAAAAAACAACACCACCTTTATGACTGTTATGCGCATTGTATAAACACAGTGGGCAGTGGGCAGATGTTCACATTTGCACGGGACATAGACGACCCCGCCCTCCATGAGTCCCCTGCTGCCTTGCAGGTTAGGTTTTGTATAACCAAAGGCTGCCTGCTGCCTTGCAGGCTTGGCCGCTTGGCTGCGGAAAGGCTAAGGGAGGAAAACCCTGACCTCAAAGCCCCCGTGTCTCCGGGGAAGGTTTTTGAGCCAGAGACTAGGACAAGGACAGTCTGATATAAAACCTACGACCCGAGGACCTCGATGCCACCGTCCCAGCTTGCTAGGCCATGGCAGACGAACCAAGGGTTTAAAGGGTGGGGCCAGTACTGCGCACACTGCACTCCACCAAAAAGCTCCACCGCGCAGGCTTTAGGAAACGTCCACGGACCATGACACAGACCATTCCAAGTCCTGTGGCGACGGGCGAGGGACGAAACGGCAGGTGAAAGATGTCACTGGAAGCCGCAGTCTCAAACCTGCATGCAGGCGGTTCAGGATATTGGTCGCCTGATGTTGACCTGGGGATGACAATGTCACTCGGCACACCCTGAACGACCAAGCAGCCTTCTCTAGGGACAGCACTGCTTGCTCTACACGGAGAGGGGCCTAGAAAAGGTGGCCTAACCAAAGCTCATCCCCTCACAACCCCAGTTGGCTAGCCGCGGTCAACGGGCATCTACTCCTGCGGTTAAAAAACAAGTAAAAATAATGGATCCACTCTCATGACGACCACGACCGGACTTTTTGTGAAGGTGAAGGTGAAGGAGGCGGCATCCATTATCGAAAACAGGGAAAGTTGGATCACACTCCAACTCGGCCTTGATTGCGAGCGAGATAATGCAAATCTCGGCTATGCTTTCCCCGCCTTCACTATTACCTTCACGGCGCGGCCCAAATTCAGAGGCCATCGCAAGGTAGCAGACGAAGACCAACAACGACTACACCAACAAATGAACGAGATAAAGACGGAAGCCCGAGAGTCTCTAATCATCTTAATAGAACGCAACATTGCAGAGAAATCGCGTGACCTGGGTCGCCACAAAGCAGCAGCCGAACTCAGCCTCTCAGCTGAAAACTTCGCAAGGTACAACGCAGGGCTGCAACAAGCCTTGGAAGACGAAGCAGAAGCGATTAAAAAATTCATCGACCGAGCGGACCGTAAGGCGAAGGAGCACACACGGCCAACTCTGCTAGGCAAAAGGCGAAAGTAACTGGACCAGAAATCTCCTCATTTAAGCCCTTTTAAGGGCTACAAATCCTCCAGAGAATTTACATCTCTGACTCCCAAAAATCGAGGTCTAGTACACTTAGAGCACTGCTCAGGCTAAACTATAGTAAACCCCCCTCCTTCCCCCGTACACGAGCTAAACATACACACGAAAAATAAAGTGTGGTTGTTGCTCGCTAGTTTTGACGTTGACCAACACCGGACCGAATCTAAGTGAACAAAAAGAAAAATGGCAAAATAAAGCTCCGCGCACACCCGCGTTCACTTAGTTCGTCCAACCTACAGCTCCACGCCAACACTACACGTCAGCAACGTACAGCAGACAGACAGCTATCACGCTGGATCCCCACCCGGCACTACATTCTCAACCAGCATCAGCGGACAGCAAAGTGAAAGAGGCGGCCTCCATCTTTGAAAACCGGGGAGCTAAACATTCACACGAAAAAATATAGTGTGAATGTTGCTCGCTAATATTCCGTCAACCAACACACTCGACCGTATCTAAGTGAGCAAAAAGCAAACGGCAAATAAAGCTCCGCGTACGCTCAGTTAGTTCGACCAACCTACAGCTCCACGCCAACTGACTACACGTCAGCAACGTACAGCAGACAGACAGCTATCACGCTGGACTCCCACCCGGCACTACACTCCCAACCAGCATCAGCGGACAGCAAGGTGAAAGAGGTGGCCTCCATTAGTGAAAACAGGGAGCTAAAACATACACACGAAAAAATATAGTGTGAATGTTGCTTGCTAGTTTACCGTCAACCAACACACCCGACCGAATCTAAGTGAGCAAAAAGCAAACGGCAAATAAAGCTCATCGTACGCTCAGTTAGTTCGACCAGCCTACAGCTCCACGCCAACACTACACGTCTTACGGCGCAGAAGGCCTACCCGTCGCGGCAACATGCAGCATACAGACAGCTATCACGCTGCACTCCTACCCGGCACTACACGATTAATCGACAAAAACTTTGACCATCGCGACATAAATCGCAAAGGAATGTTATGGACAGCCCCCTGAATTTGAATCAACAACCAGCTCCAAATAAGAAAACGACACAGCGAAAGACAGCAGACGCCACCCAACTGACCACGCCTCTCTCCACCATGAGTCATCATCGGGCGGGCCACGCGGCTAGTGGCACACAGCCACACAGAGGAATGCGGGGACCAACACCAGACGCGAGCCTCCCAGTCTCACCACAAGCCGAGCCAGCACCGAACGCAGTCGGACTCTACAGTACACGCAATGAACGTGTGACTAAAACAGACCACCAGCCGCCTGCCGGACCTCAAGTGAAGCCAACAAGACTGCAAAATGAAAGCCGAAATGGCAACCAACACTCTAATAGAGTGAACAAGATCATCAACGTTTCAACGCAATGAAACAAAAATCCACATAAAAGTGGTCAGGTTTGGTCCGTTGACGAGAGTAGTGCCTGGCAAATAAAGCAAAAACTTACTCGAAATACACAAACGAAAATAAATGACAAAATCAAGACCAAACGTCACCCAGTTTTGTGTATACGGCCGGCCGATAAAACAGGCCATTTCATCGGATAGTGTGCGATGTGATACACTTTATTACAAACCGGACTTAATGTAGCATGCTGGAACATCCGAACCATGCTCGACACAGCAGACAGCGGATGCCCTGAACGTCGCTCCGCCCTCATTGCCCATGAAGTGCGGAGGCTTAACATCGACATCGCCGCGCTCAGCGAAGTACGCCTCCCGGACGAAGGCAGTCTCCAAGAACTTGGCGCTGGCTACACCCTCTACTGGTCAGGCAGGTCTGCATCAGAAAGACGGCTCTCAGGCGTGGGCGTCCTGGTCAAGACCTCCATTGTGACTAAGCTGGAAAACCTACCAACCGGTCACTCAGACCGCATCATGTCCATGCGCCTCCCATTGAGACACCAGCAACACGTCACCCTTTTCAGTGTGTACTCCCCAACCCTCCTGGCAGAGCCTGCAGAAAAGGACAAGTTCTACGCTGACCTGCGCAGCCTCCTACAGAGCACCCCTGCAGACGACAAAGTCATTATCCTTGGCGACATCAACGCCAGAGTGGGCCAGGACTCTGAAGCCTGGAAAGGAGTCCTCGGCAAGCATGGCGTTGGGAACTGCAATGACAATGGCCGCCTACTGTTGGAGTTCTGTGCAGGGCAGCAGCTTGTCATCACCGACACCACTTTCCAGCAAAAGGACAGTTGAAAGACCACCTGGATGCATCCTCGCTCCAAACACTGGCACCTTATCGACTATGTCCTAGTGCGTCAGAGGGACCGCAGCGACGTCCTCCACACCAGAGTGATGCCCAGCGCAGAGTGCCACACTGACCACCGCCTCGTCCGCTGCAAACTCAGGCTCCACTTCAAGCCAAAACCCAAGAAAGGGGGGCCCCCCAAGAAAAAGCTTGATGTTGCCAGCCTTCAGCGTGACGACGTGAAAGCGGCCTTTCAGACAGATTTACAGCGCAGGCTCAAAGACACAGCTGACCCAGCAGACTCTTCCCCTGAAACACTCTGAGAACAACTGAAAACTGCTATTGCAAAATCCTCTGCAGAAGTCTTGGGTTTCGCTAGAAAGAGGAACAAAGACTGGTTTAACGAAAACGACGTAGAGATCCAGGAACTCCTAGCAACAACAAAAAAAAAGAGCCGCCCACCAGGCCCACCTAGCCCAGCCCTTATGCCCTGTGAAGAAGTCTGCCTTCCGCCTCGTCTGCAGCAGTCTCCAGCGCAAGCTCAGAGATCTACAGAATGAGTGGTGGACCAGACTCGCACAGAGGACCCAGCTTTGCGCTGACAGCGGTGACTACAGGGGCTTTTACGAAGCACTGAAAGCAGTGTATGGCCCCAGGCACCTGATACAAAGTCCCCTGCGAAGGGCTGATGGACAGGCACTCCTCACAGATAATATCTCCATCTTGAACCGCTGGTCGGAATACTTTCAGGACCTCTTCAGCGCTAAGCGCACTGTTCAAGAAGCAGTCATCCTCCAAATCCCACACCTCCCAGTAAAGGTTGAATTGGACGAACCGCCCACCGCTGAAGAAACCCTCACGGCCATCCACCAGCTCAAGAGTGGCAAAGCAGCAGGCATTGACGGAATCCCGCCAGAGATCTGGAAACATGGAGGCCCTGCACTCCACAACAGGCTCCACGACCTCTTTCTCTGCTGCTGGGAGGAAGAAACACTAATAAAGGATCTCCGCGATGCAGTCGTCATCACCCTCTACAAGGACAAAGGAGAGAAGTCTGCTTGCTCCAACTACCGTGGAATTACACTGCTGTCTATTGCCGGAAAAATTCTTGCAATTCAGGAATCGGCTGGTACCTGCCATCGCGGAAGACCACCTCCCAGAGGGCCAGTGTGGTTTCAGAACCAACAGGAGCACCACCGACATGGTCTTTGTGCTGAGACAGCTTCAGGAGAAGTGCCGCGAGCAGAACAAAGGGCTGTACGTAACGTTTGTCGACCTAACGAAAGCGTTCGACACTGTCAGCAGGCAAGACATGTGACAGATCCTGGAGCGACTTGGCTGTCCCCCAAGGGTCCTCAGCATGATCATCCAGCTACGCGAGGACCAGCAAGGCCAGGTCAGACTAAACAATGACCTATCAGAACCATTTCCCATTCTCAACGGTGTGAAGCAGGGCTGCGTGCTGGCACCGACCCTCTTCACCATCTTTTTTAGCATGATGTTGAAGAAGGCCACAGTGGACCTCGACGATGATGATGCAGTGTACATCAGGTATCGTCTCGATGGCAGTCTGTTCAATCTCAGACGACTGCAGGCCCACACCAAAACCCTAGACCAACTGATTCGTGAGCTGCTCTTTGCTGACGACGCTGCCCTCGTTGCACACAGCGAGAGAGCCCTGCAGCGCATCACGTCCTGCTTCGCAGATGCTGCCCAGCTCTTTGGACTCGAGGTCAGTCTGAAAAAGGCAGAGGTCCTCCATCAGCCGGCACCCAAGGTAGAACATCGCCCTCCCCACATCTCCATCGGCGAGTCTGAACTGAAATCAGTGCACCTACCTTGGCTGCATCATCACGTCAGACGCCAAGCTGGACAAGGAGCTGGACAGCAGGCTGGCAAAAGCGAACAGCGTTTTCGGGCGTCTATACAAGCGGGTGTGGCACAATCAACAGCTGAAAACAGGCACCAAGATCAGCGTGTACAGAGCTGTCGTCCTCACCACCCTGCTGTATTGGTTCCGAGTCCTGGGCTCTCTACCGCAGCGAACTACGACACCTCGAACGCTTCCACCAGCGCTGCCTGCGTACTATCCTTGGCATTCACTGGAGTGACTGTGTCACAAACGTCGAGGTCCTTGAACAGGCAGAAACTGTGAGCATCGAGGCTTTGCTGCTGCGGACGCAGCTCCGCTGGGCTGGGCACGTCTCCAGGATGGAGGACCATCGCCTACCCAAGATCACCCTGTTCGGCGAGCTCACCACTGGACACAGAGACAGAGGGACACCAAAGAAGAGATACAAAGACTGTCTCAAGAAGTCACTTAGTGCCTGCCAAATCGACCACCGCCAGTGGTCTTCACTTGCTGCGGACCGCGACACCTGGCGCTCCACCATCTACAAGGCAGCCGTTTCCTTTGAGGACTCTCGCAGAGCAAGCATTAAAGACAAGCGGCTCAGGAGAAAAAACAGAGATGCCACAACTCAGAACCCTGACCAAACCTCCCTCTGCAGCCACTGCGGTCGTACCTGCCTGTCCCAGATTGGACTCCGCAGTCACGAGCATGCCTGCAGACACCGTGGGCAACTCCTATAGAATCTTCGTTCGCGAAGTCAAGCCAAGAAGGAGATAAACACATTAATCTCCTCGTGAAATTCAGCCACTTGTACTGTAAACAGTAGATCGACCGGTAAAGGAGGTTAAGAAGAAGAACCAACGGTAATAGAAGTACGACTTTGCCTTGAATTAGACAACAGCGTAATGTACAGTTTAACGCATAAGCAAATGCAATCAAATCAAACCATTGTACCCGAGGAACGAAATAGCCACATTTTGGAGTTAAAAAAGGCACACCCGACCTTTTTAAGGCTTCAGTTCGCAAAAAGCCTTTACTGGGAGTGAGTATACATAGACAGTGACCACAATATTGTCCCACTGACCAAATGCATTCTTTCAAAATGAAAAAAAGTCCCATCGGAAACTTTTGTGGGATCCCAGAAAAGATTGCTTCTGATAGGCGATAGTAGCTGACGTCATAACTATTCTATACGACCTGAGGTCATCTGCACAATTATAACCAACCAGAGACAAGATGGCGGATGAACCAGCGAGGAAAAAAAAAGAAAGTATCATCGACTCGCGTCGACACTGACAGACTAAGAATTGCGGAAGAGAAGAAAGAGGAAGAGAGACAAGATACCCCTAAGTAGAATTGACATCGGACAAGGGAACATAGACATGTGGCTTGACCACACACCCGGAATTTGTCACTTTCCTGCTGGATCAGTAAGTAATCTACGGTCTTTGTCGATCTCCCTATAGTTCCGCTAGCGCTAGTGATTTTCAGATTTCTTGATCTTCAGTTGAATTTATCTCTTACTGATTTCGAAAGATTTTAAACCTGATTTATCATAGAGGTACGCTCTAGTTATCACATTTTACGCTGCAGAAATCTGAAAACTACAGTGTGTGTCAAAGTTGCACATCGCTGGTCGTTACATGTTTTTTTGTCGGTGCGGGCTCTCGTTTACTCGATTCAGGGAGTTAGAGTTTCTGCTGCGAGGGTGTTTTTGTCGTTTCCATTGATGCTTTACGTAGGCCTCGATTTGTGAGATGTGAAATTGACTGCAGTGCAGAAAGTGGGTATACATATCAATGTTCTGTTTAAGTGATAGAGGACGGTGCATGTTTCCGAGGGGTAAAGGATCAACGGTCAAACTAGGCACCGAGTAGACTCGCTTTGCGAGCGGCAAACACGCACGCCCTCGGTGCACTATGCCGACCATCGTTACTAATAAATACTAGCAGGGCGAGCGAAACCCGCATTGTGATTTTGACAGCATAACGAGTACGGAAAGTTTATTTTACTTTCTCGTGAAAAATTACGTCAAAGGGATGCCGGAGAACATCAATACACGTGTACACTGACACGTGTGTTTATCACACCGACGACCTCGTGACCTGCAGTATCATGATACACTGATAGTCAGCCGGGTTCTGCTTTGTGACGTAGGCACATATATATGCATATTAATTCAAAACGAGGCCGATAGAGACGATAAATTCGCGACTCGAGTACAAAAACAATACACCCTCCAAACGATGAATTTCGACATTGTATTTGCATCATAAAGCCCTAATATAGTACACAAAGGACCCATACACATACTGTGAGCAGTATCTGTTGCAGACAGTTTTCTGACTGTCTTGAGATGCTTCATCCTGGGGAATATAACTTTAACCTCTGAATTTTCCCTGGAGGCGTAGACCGTTGGCACTGGCCGCAGGATTTGCAGTACCTGTTTACATCTGAGCACATCCCTCCCAAATAAAAACTGCGCTGTACTCTCTCCTGCGTTTACGCGCAGCCAAATGACCGGCCATGGGAGTATCGTGTCCGATACGTATCACTTCATTCCTGAATTGCTGTGGTACAACTACTTGCTTCTGTGAGGAATGGTTATTACTGTAAGCTCGATACAGTATTCCTGAAGACTGCATTAAAATTCAGGAAAAAGGCGCCAAGCTATTCTGCCACACCCTTAAACTATCATGGTCGAGCCATATCTTGCTGTGGTGTGACGCAGGCAGAATGAGTTAAACAAAATTTCATGATGGGTATGTATGAAGTGATACGTATTGGACACGATACGCCCATGGCTGGTCATTTGGGTACGCGTAAAACGCTGGAGAGAGTACAGCGCAGTTTGTATTGGCCAGAGGTGTGCTCAGATGTGAACAGGTACTGCAAATCCTGCGACCAGTGCCAACGGTCTACGCCTCCAGGGAAAATTCGGAAGGCTCCATTGGTAAGCATGCCGCTGAGATATCAGCCGTTTGACCAGATAACAGCGGACATAATTGGACCCATAATCCCAGCATCAGACAGAGGACACGGGTTTGTTTTTGGTCATGGTGGACTTTGCTACAAGGTATCCAGAAGCGGTACCTTTGAAGAGGATAGACGCTAATTCTATTGCAGAAGCTTTCTGGAATACATGGACTCGAGTGGGAATCCCGCGGGAAATCCTCACGGACAAAGGGAAAGTGAAGTCATGGCCGAGGTGAACACACTGCTCGCGATCCGAGGCATGACCACAACGCCGTACCACCTTCAGTGTAATGGGTTAATAGAAAGGTTCAACCAAACCCTGAAAATGATGATCAGAAGGTTGTGTCAAGAACAGCCGAGGGAATGGGACCGGTTCTTACCAGGGCTTCTATTTGCCTACAGGGAGGTTCCGCAGGAATCTACAGGATTCGCTCCTTTCGAACTACTCTTTGGTCGTACAGTAAGAGGACCACTGCAAGTTCTCCAGAAGTTGTGGACTGATGAGGAGGTCGATGCCGAATCATGTTCTGCTGCGAAACAGGATCGAGGAAACTTGCAAGATAGCCCAGACACAATTGGCAAAATCTGTCCAAAGGTACAAACGCAACTTCGACAAGAAAGCCAGGGCCAGAACATTCGAAGTGGGGAGCAAGGTGCTACATTTCTATCCTGCCAAGAACAAGATGGAAATGGCTTGGCAAGGCCCATATGTCGTTACCGAAAAGAAGGGAGAGAATAACTACAGGATACGAATCAGGGGGAAAGAAAAAATGTTTCATGCAAACTTGCTGAAGGCCTACATCGAGAGAGAGAGAGAGAGAGCGACCTGCACCGGAAGAGAAATTAGCAGCAATGGCCGTGATTACTCAAGATGATTGCGGTGATGAAGAGGCTGAAGAAGTAAGTGTTTCGACAGGAATAGTTCCCTTTGATTCAGTTACAAGTAGAAGAATCAAACCATGATGTCAAGATCAATCCGGATCTCACGCAAAGTCAAAAAGAAAAAAAAAAATAAAAAAAAAAAAAAAATAAAAAAATAAATAAAAAAGGAGATGGAGGAAGTATGTCGCAGTTACCAATTCATTCTGACAGACTTGCCTTTGAGAACCAACATAGTGGAACTGTAACATTACACTGACTTCGCAGGTACCAGTCAAAGTTAGACAGTTTACATTACCACATTCTCAAGTGGAAGCAATCAAGTCAGAAGTCGAGTCCATGCTTGAAATGGGGGTGATTGAACCCGCCTCATCTCCGAAGAAGGATGGTTCCATGAGATTTTGTGTTGACTTCAGACGTCTCAACACCGCGATAGAGTCGGATGGGGAACCCATGCCAGATATAGAGCATCTATTTGCGAAACTGAGGAAAACAAAATATTTTAGCAAGCTGGACCTGAGCAAGGGATACTGGCAGATTCCGATGGACCCACACGACAAACCTAAAGCATGTTCTTAATTAAACGAACTTTTGATCGACAAACCTAAATCGGAGAAGATCGGCGATCTTTTGGTTTCTTTCTTAATTGAGGTTGAACGAACCTAGGCGAACTTCAGCAAACAAGGTTTGCATTGGTTCTCTTTCTTAACTGAAGTGCTTGATTCGGCGTACTTACTGTCTGCGAAGGTGTTCAAAATGGCTGCTGATATGCCGCTTCGCGATTTGAACGACGCTTGTTTTTGTACTCCTTGCAGTAGCGACCCCACAAACAGCGTTGCGCCTCCCACAAATCAATAAAAATAGGTCTTGTTCTTCGCACGAGTGAAATATCGCCGTCCGCCTTATTTGTTTGTATCGGTGACTGTCTTCTTATCTCCAACGCAAAAGAGGGTAAAAGTTTTGACCAATCAGAGAAAAGGTTCGCCTTGGTTTGCTCAACACGTTCAGCGAACCTTTTCCGACAGCGAACTATGGTTTGCCGAGGTTTGTGAACTACTTCGAACTAGGTTCGCCGTAATCTTTAGATCGTCCAATTAAGAACCAACCTGGTTCGTCCGAGATCGTGAACTCTAGTTCGTCAGAGTTCGCGAACTAAAGTTCGTTTAATTAAGAACATGCTTAAGACTGCGTTCACTACTCCTCAAGGGCAGACAGTGATGCCCTTTGGGTTAAAAACAGCCGGAGCAGTCTTCGCCCGTGTAATGAGAGAACTTCTGAGGCCACTGGGATCGAACGAGGTTGACAATTTCATGGATGACATACTTGTCGCTACAGAAAGTTGGTCTGACCACATGGTGACCTTAAGGAAGGTGCTACTAAGGCTCGTGGAGGCAGACCTCGCAGCAAAACCAAGCAAGTGCTTTCTTGGTTACACTACCATTGATTATCTGGGACATCGCGTTGGAAACGGTGAGCTCAGGCCTGACGCTGAGAAACTGGAGAAAATTCGGATAGCTCAAGTACCCAAGACGAAACGCCAGTTGCGTGCATTTCTAGGTTTAGCAGGGTACTATCGTCGTTTTGTACCCAAGTACGCTGAAACTGCTCGACCGTTGACTGACGCTACCAAGAAACGAGAACCGAAAAATAATAATAATAATTACGGTATTTATAATGCGCTTATCTTATAATAATTATAACTCTAAGCGGGCACTCACAACTCGCACACGCATGCGCACGCTTTAGACAATGACTCACGTAACACAAATAGTGAAAATACATTACGACAGTCAGCTTGGGGTGGGGAGTGTGGTGATATAGTGCTAGAACTGTTGAAAGAGGTGAGTTTTGAGGGCGGACTGGAAGGAGGAGAGCGAGTGTTTCTGACGGAGAGAGAGTGGGAGAGTGTTCCAGGTGGATGGACCGTATACTGAGAAGGAGCGGGGGCCGAAAGTGCTGAGTTTGGTGCGGGGGATGAGGAGGCGGAGAGGGTCGGAGGCGGAGCGGAGGGAGCGGGGAGGAGTGTAAGGGTGAAGTAAGTTGGAGAGATAGGCAGGAGCGTAGTTCGGTGGACACCGGAATGTAACGAAGCATTCGAGTCGCTTAAGGACAAGTTGTGCAGTGAGCCAGTGGTCAAACTACCTGACTGGGACAAACCATTTTGATTAAGGACGGATGCGTCGGGGGTAGGTCTAGGTGCAGTGCTTCTACAAGAAAGGGATGGCGGCCTACTACGTCCCGTGGCGTACGCCAGCAAGAAACTCAGTCCAACAGAACAAAGGTACTCCGCAATCGAGCGAGAATGTTATGCGATTGTCTTGGGAATAGGCAAATTCCACACATATCTGTTTGGTCAGCAGTTCACAGTCGAGGGTGATCACTCACCACTCCAGTATCTGCAGACCATAAACCAGTCAACAGTCGTATTGCTCGTTGTGCACTTTTGTTGCAAGAACATGACTTTGTAGTTAAGGTTATTCCAGGGGTGGAGAATGTCGGAGCCGACTATTTGAGTCGCATGACGAATAGGGTGCTTTAGTTCGTGTTTTTTTTTTTTTTTTTTTTCCCCCACGGAAAGGGGTGCTTTCGACTTAGGTTGGGGGGTATTGTCACGGTTAGTGACTGTTTTGACAGTAGTCGAAAGTTACCGAAGCACCGGTCATGCAGAAATAGCGAGTTGTTTACGAGTTGGCAGAGACGGGCTAGTGTTTTGTGTTTTGCACGTGCGGGGCACGCTAGTTGTATGCAGCAGTGTGTTCACGGCCAGTTTTCCTTAAAAAAAAACTACGAAGTGAGTAGGATAAAGCACTGTCAAGGGAGATAAGTGTGCCTTGTTGAGTTTTCCTTGTCGGCAGGCAAGGGAATGATATTTTAGTTAGCAGCTGTACTCGGTTGGATCAGGTTGTCCTGCTTAGCTGACTGTTGGGAGTCAGTGACTGACTGAGGGTGTCAGTGACACAGCGAAGGTCCAGTCCCGGGGTCGTTGGTGGCCGGAGACTGGGGTTGGTTTGCCTAGGTGGGCGGCGCGTGTGACGGGTCTCAGAGAAGGTAAGTGCTTAAAAATCCAGCGTGCGGATGTTATGTCATGTTGTTATGGGTGTTTTGTATTATGTGTTAGGGGTAGAAGTATCGTGGAGGGGGAGGAAGGGGGACACGATGGGTGGCAAAAGGAAATTGTTTTGGTGCTATTTAATAATTAGTTATTTTAAATTGGTCAGCGAAATGTTGTATTGATTTGTTGTGGAAGTGCAGAGACTTTTAGGAAGATTTATATGTAATTTTTGGAAGGGCTTGGAAAGCACGTGTCACGTGGGTGAAGGTCTAGTGCTTGAACAGTTAGTTGGTAGTCCTATTGTAAACCAAGCAGGGTGGGTGTGGGAGGTTAGTTGGTTTTTTTTAAAGACTCACTGGTTTACGATACTTACGGGGCCGTTTAGGCTCCTGCTTTTGTTTTGCATTGACTTTTGTGTCGGGACCGGTTGGAGGGCCGACGTTCATCCAGACCAAACACGCCTCGCTGGACCGGGTGTCTGCGTGGGATGCGCACTGTCACCTATTTCCGCCGAGGCCGCCATGTCACTATTGCGGCCAGACCAAGCGCCAGGGAGAGAGAGAGAGAGAGAGAGAGAGAGAGAGAGAGAGAGAGAGAGAGAGAGAGAGAGAGAGAGAGAGAGAGAGAGAGAGAGAGAGAGAGAGAGAGAGAGAGAGAGAGAGAGAGAGAGAGAGAGAGAGAGAGACCCCGCGAAGCTGAACGACCATTAATGGAAGCCGGACGGGAGGGAGACGTTCGTCGTCTCACTACGGTGGTCCCATTCCTATTCCCCTATCCATTACTCACTCTGCCTTGGTGTAGTTTCTTGATTCCTGTGTATGAACAATTACGCTGTAAATGACTTTTTTTTTTTTTTAGCCGTCAGCACTGAGGACTGTAAACTGACTTTCGTTGTTGTTGTGAAGCAAACAGTGCTGCGTAGCGTGGGGAAGTGCTTGTTTCCTCCACTCGATACAATGTCGATGTTGTGAAAGTAGTATTAATTCTGTTTTTCTTTTTTTCTTTTTTCTTCCTTGTATTTATTCAGAAGGGGGAAGGGGAGGAGGGGGAGGGGAAGGGTTGGTGGGAGGCTGGATAGGAAGGGGAGGGGGATAGTTAGCATAATAAAGAGTAAGTGTACGCGTAAAGGAAATGTGTTGTGTTGCTTGTGCTGAGCTGTAACCTGTCTTGAGGCAAGGCACTAGGGTTCTTTATCTGTCTTCTACCTCTCTTCTACTCCTAACCTTCACTCTCGTCTATCTCTCCTTAGTATGGACCTTTGGGGGCTCTACTTCCAACTTTCTCTCTCGTCTGTCTCTCCGTATTCGTGACATCGGCCGAGGACGAAGAAATGGCGTCAATGCTGACCGGTTCATCAACCAAGCGCTGAGACATCATGCGGTGCCGTTCTTCCAGCGTCACCCAAACCACCTGTACCATCAAAATAATGTAAGGCCGCACACGGCACGTGTCACACAAGCCTTCCTGCAACACAATAACATCAATCATCTCCCCCATCTAGCTCGCTCGCCTGACCTTAACTCAACAGAACAGTTTTGGGATGCTCTGCAGAGGAAGCTCAACAAGTTGGCGTTCATACCTAAAACCGCTGCCCAGCTAGTAAGTGCCGCCATTGGACGCGTCTGGTACATGATACCGCAAGTACAAATAAACACTTTCTTGAGGTCCATGTGGCGGAGAGCTCTTATCAACGCACTTGGTGGCCATACACGTTATTGGCAGTGCTTGTCTTCTGAATGTTGGTAGAATGACGCCATTTTGTATCAGAACGACGTTAAGATGCACACGTCTGTGATGCTTGATTGTTGTGTGTTGTGCAAATTTCCTCCACACAGTAATTATGAATTTATTGTCTAAAACATTAAATCGTAAAGAGACTACTGTTTTCGCGTTTCTTTTGCCTCTGAGTATATATATATATATATTTGGGCAGTGGGGCAGATGTTCACATCTGCACGGGACATAGACGACCCCGCCCTCCACGAGTCCCCTGCTGCCTTGCAGGTTAGGTTTTATATAACCAATGGCTAGGGTGCTGACACGGTACCCGATTGGGTGTATGAACTTCCTTGATGAAGTCACCACCCAGGGCGAAATGTCCCATGAGGGTCTCATCGGCCACGTGTCCAGGACCACGGCGAGCCACAAGTTATATGGAGTTTTGGTTGTGGTTAACAGCCTGGAGAGGGATGGGCTCCGCCAGGTTCTTTTGCCCAAGACACACCACATGCAATGACAACCTTACCTCAATCCATACCGGCTCGGTCGTCGCCCGGAACAAGGACCGCGCCTTCTGTCTTGCGCCAGGGCAGAGGTGTTAAGTGTGTTACTGGTGCACCACCAAAACTCCGTGCCAGAAACAACATCAGCATTGGCACCTGGAACGTCAGAACATTAAGAACGCCTGGAAAGGTAGAGGAACTGACACACGAAATGAACAGATACCACTGGACCATCCTAGGACTGTGCGAAGTACGATTGAAGAACCTTGGGGAAATATCAACCCAGCAAAACCACAAACTGTATTACAGTGGCAGAGAAGACAAACACGAACAGGGTGTCGGATTTCTCGTCCACAAAGACATCGTGAACACTGTCATGAGTTGTCGGCCAGTCTCCAGTAGGCTTATCACCGTACGCTTGAGGGCAACCTCATTCAATATCACCATTGTACAAGTGTACGCCCCAACAACAGACTATGGCGATGAGGAAATATAAGACTTCTATGACCAACTGCAAGAAGTCTTGGACCAGACCCCCAAGAAAAACATTCTTGTGGTGCAGGGAGACTGAAATGCCAAAATAGGAGAGGATGCTGCTAGGAACTGGAAAGGCACATGCGGACGCTACTGCAAAGCAGAGACCAACGACAGAGGCTTAAGGCTCCTGGAATTTGCAGGCTCAAATGATCTAAAGCTGATGAACACGTTTGGCCCACACAAAGCATCCAGAAGGTGGACATGACACAGCCCGAACGGAGAGCACCATAACCAAATGTGACCCTCTCTCACGAAACCAGTCTTAACTCGCAGCGAGCCGATCGGCGCTACACGCAATAATGTATGGTGGGGGTCAATCTGGGTCATTTTCACTTTTTTCCAGAAATGTATTCTACATATACCAAAGTATCGTATGGTTAAAAATTTTATCGTAAAAAATGCCATTAAATAGGTTAAAAATGATTTTAAAAGTCTGAGCTTGGCCCCAATTATGCTTTTCTTGTGTGCAAAATGACCCATTTTTAACATAACAGAACACGTTGCATCCCCTACAGAACCCCATCATGTTATACACTGTTGGAAAGGCCTTTGTCCGCGCTTTCGCGGGCTTAGAGTGTGTACTATTTTTACACATTGTAAAGCTTCCAAATAAGGAAAAAATGGGCGTACACAAATGTTCAATTTCGACCAATCAGAGAGTAGAACAGCTAACGACATGGCAACGACTAAGTTAAACACATTTCCATTGGCCGAGCTAAGACTAAGGGAAGGAACTCCGATCTCTTCCGCGGTCATTTTCTGTGTTTACAACCATGGAAGCCAGACTAGCGTACTTACTAAACTCTTGCAAATCCGGTAATTTACCGCCTGCAGATCAGGAAGAATTAAGCGAACTGATCAGTGATTATTTCGTCGCCGATTCTCATCACGACGATAGCTTTTCCGACAACGATTTTGAGTTTGAACCGGCCGATGGTGAGGACGAAAGCGAAGGAGAGATTAATGCCCCACTAGTCCACGTTGAGGAATTTAGAGGTGATGGAGAGACCGGCTTGGACGTGGATGCTGCACCAGACGATGGGGGAATGTTTGCTCGTGCCCGTGTTCGATCGTGCAAGGCCAACGGACATGGGTGCAAGCAGATAAAGGTACCGTCGCCTGGACCAGAAGACACGCGTCACGGCTGCATCACCGAGTTTTCACCAGAAGAAATCGTGGCTCTTCAACTCTCAGTTCAAGACATGGATCGAGGTATGTGCATGACTTTCTGAATGTAGATGTATGCTTATTATAGTGTGTGTGCGTGTGTGTGTGTGTGTGTGATGGTGTGTGTGTGTGTGGCTGTGTGTGTGTCCAATTGTCAACACTAGATGAATAGGCTAATTATTCTATTAATGATAGTATAGAAATGCTGACATAAGTGGACAGTTTTAAAAGAGTGTATACTATTTTGTTCAGATGCAAAGGAGTGGATGATCCTTGGCATTCTGAGTTCGTGCATGCGGAATGGACCGAAGACAGAGTGTAGCAAGTGGAAAGTGCAGAAGGACCGCAAGAAGCCTCGATCCAGCTACTGCCTGCTCACACGTCCTGTCTGCAAGGATGCCTTCCTCTATCTCCTTGGGTATGTATTACATTTAAGCACTGTACAGAATCATGTATACTTGTATTTTGTGTCTAATGAACGACGAGTGTATTTTCATTGACTTCATTATTGTTGGTTTCTGTTTTTAGTATCAGCCAAGACATGCTGACGCGCCTCTCGAAGCACTACCAGGAAGAGGGGCTGACGCCAACACGACGAAGTGCTGGGGGGCGAAAAAACAACACCCGCAGCCTGACGATCGACGACACAGCCCGCGTGGTGCGCTTCATTAAAAACTTTGCAGAGGACCACGCCGTCACCTTGCCTGGGCTTCCTTTTTTCAGGGTCAGTATCGGGTTGTTGGGAAATCCACCTTTAGCAAGTTGTGGAGTGAGCTTTGTCCCTTCATTGTTGTGGCAAAGCCCATGACCGACCTCTGCTGGAAGTGCCAGAAGAACAACACGAGTATCTACCGCAGTGCCAACATGACAATGGAGGAGAAGGATGAGTCCCTTCAAGAGCAACAGAGACATCTAAGCCAGGTGGGCCATCATGCTGTTCTCATGGGAATTGATCTGTACTCATTCTGGCTTACGGCTTGTTTTAAGCAATTTGTTACGAAAACCTGACAAGGACAGAATGTGAGGTTTTTACTTACATGATATTAATTAATTAATTAATTTTATATTATTATATGAAATTTTTATGCAGGTGGAAGCGGAGCGCACACTCTACAAAGACATGAGCACCGATGCCAGGACCATCGCACAGCAGCATGGTCTCCAGCAGCTCCAGCCAACTCCGGGGATTTCTCCATGCACTACAGCTTTGATTTCGCGCAGCAGATCCACTACCCCAGCGATGCTGCGCAACCGGGACCACTGTATTTCCTGACGCCACGGAAGTGCGGAATCTTCGGAGTTCACTGTGAGGGGCTGTCGCAGCAGGTGAATTTTCTGATCGACGAGTCTGTGAGCAGCAGCAAGGGGAGCAATGCCGTGATCAGCTATCTTCACTTCTTCTTCAACCAGTATGGCCTTGGGGAGAAGTCTGTCCACCTTCACTGCGACAACTGTTCCGGGTCTTGTTCTACTTCGCCTGGCGCGTGCAGATGGGACTTCACAGCGACGTCACCCTGAACTTCATGCCACCAGGCCACACTAAGTTTGCTCCAGACTGGTGTTTTGGTTTGCTGAAGAGGTGTTTTCGTCGTTCCCACGTGTCCTGTCTGGATGACCTCCAGGATGTTGTGAGAGCGAGCACTGCAGTGTCCCGCCTGAACATCCCGCAGCTTGTTGGTAGGGAAGATGCGACAGTGTTTGTGCCAACTTACGACTGGCAGTCCTTCCTCGCCCAAGTCTACAAGCCGCTGAATGGGATCAAGCCTGTTGGACACTTCAGGTTCAGTTGTCAGTATCCTGGAAAGGTTTTATACAAAACGACCATCGCGGACGCTGAAGAGGAGAAGATGCTAGCTGTTCCTGGCCGTGTTACTCAACTTCCCCACATGCCAGCCATCATACCAGCTCCAGGACTTTCCAGAGACAGACAGCAGTACCTGTTTCAGCACATTCGGGAGTACGTCCGAGATGACAAGCGTGACCTTGTGTGCCCTCCGATTCGCGGCTGATTTCCAGTATGCTGACTCCCTTGTGTCTGGCTACTGTGCTTGTGTGGTGTGCTGTGCTTGTGTGATGTGCTGTGCCTGAGCGGATAATTGGATACTAAAGGTGATGTATTTGGTGAAGTGGTGTGCTGCCTGCGAAACGTGAGTACTTTCCTTTTTTAAATTTCTTCTACAACCTGTAAGTATAGATTGTGTTGGTATTTTTTAAAGTTGTTGCATGATTACTAACATATCTGAATGTGGAACTACTAATACTCAGTTTGTAGATTTGACTTTTTAGCTTTTGTGACTTCATTTTGCAGGGTAGTAGTAGTAAATAGCATTCATTTCAGTCTGGGACAACAGGCAGCTGACTGCGACTTCTGTTTTGCATGTTTTAAGGATAATTTCTCTCTAGTGTCCTTTCAGTTTGAATCAGGCATAAGTGGGTATAAATGACAATGAAATAAAGTGATTGGCAAATTCATAAATTGAATGTAAATTGTATTCAGTCGTTCTAATGATGGTCTTTATTTTGCCTTGGTGATGGTGGTTTTCACATTCCTTGAACGCGTCCGCAATCAAATTTTAGATGACATTTGCCACTAAATAAGAGTGCTACACAGCATTTTCATACATGTTCTGCCTAAATATATTATAGCAAAATACTTTTATGCTCAAACAGAATTAAAATTATTTATGCCTTGAGTTTGATACCAAAATATGAAAATGCATTTTTCCCCCCAAATCTGTCATGTTTACATTAGGTATGGCACTTTTGGGGGCTATTTATCACAAGATCCTGACTAGCTATCAACTTAATGTGAGGTTTTACACATAGTGATGGACTTACTAAACCACCATGCAAAATATCAGGTTGATTGGTTGACTTTGAACCCCCGTTGCTAAGGTAGGTGTGCAAGACATGCACACAGAAACTTTGCAGGCTGTTTTCTCAAAATGGCCACCGGTGCATTTAACAACTTTAAACCTTAATAACTTCTACAATTTTTGCACTACAGCATTCATTCACATATCAAATTAATCAGCAAGCTCTGTACATTTCAGAAATGTATATAACTCAAAACACCCAAAATGCAAGTTAAGACTGATTTCGTGAGAGAGGGTCACAAATTGACTACATCATGGTGAAGAGACGCTTCCAAACCAGTGTGAACATTGCCAAGACAAGACGTTTTCCAGGAGCAGACATTGGAAGCGACAATGACTTAGTGACGATGACATTCCGCCTAAAGAAGGTCAACAAGCAGGGTCCCACCAGAATCAAGTTAGACCTCGAGAAACTGAAAGACCCAGAGGTAGAGGAAGCCTTCCAGGCAAAGATAGGAAGAAAATTCGCGCCACTGCTACTTCTAGGTGCAGAAGACACGGATGTGGACACACTGATCGACACATTTAACACTGCTGTAACCCAAACAGCCAGTGAGATCCTTGGCAAACACCGACAAGCAAAGAAACCTTTGGTTACAGCTGACATCTTTGTTCTATGTGACAAGCGTCAAAAATGAAAGAAAGAGATGATGATGAATCTTTATTTATTCAGGATAAAGCTATTACGCAACTCAATGCCTGTCTTACAAGCTGTCCTGTAAACAAACAACATAACAGGAAAATAAACGGAGCATGCAAATAATAACAATAGTAATAATAATAAGAAGAAGAAGAAGAGGAGGAAGAAAAACTACGGGGGAAAAAAACACACAATAGGTGAATTAATGAAAGGAAAAAAAAAATGGTATTGGAGAATTAGTAACTGCCACCAACATAAAAAGCAAGGGAAATAAATGAGTGCATAGCATTAATATGAGAGAGAGAGAGAGAGAGAGAGAGAGAGAGAGAGAGAGAGAGAGAGAGAGAGAGAGAGAGAGAGAGAGAGAGAGAGAGAGAGAGAGAGAGAGAGAGAGAGAGAGAGAGAGAGAGAGATGATGATGATGATGATGATGAAACGTTTTTATTCAGGATAAAAAGTTTTAGGCATAGCAATGCCTATCTTCCAAACTGTCCTGCTACTCTACACATATAAAAATACATCAGACGATACATCAAAAAATAAAACATATGTAAGTATAAAGACCCCTCCCCCCCCCCCCACCTCAGAGAAAAAAAAAAAGAAAAAAAAATATACATATAGGGATGAACCTGACATGATAATGCAGACAGTGGAACTCTAACATAATCTGCAGCAACAGTAGAAGAGTATTAGGTAATAGGAAACTTGTCACAAAAAATACGAATAGTAGCATATGGGAGCCGAACATACTATTACTTCTGAAGTAAATATTTATTGAGGCGATCTTTGAAGACGCTAATCTTACAAATTGATTTCAGGTGTGGAGGTAACATATTCCACGCTTTAGCGCCTGAAAAAGACAGGCTGGTTTTACAGATGTCTAATCTAATTTTAGGAAGGTGGATCGAGCTATTTCTCGTGTTTTTCCTACTATTGTCACCCCACCCGGGTCTGCCCTGGGGGACTTGGGTGGGGTTAGGTATTTTGTAGTTCCCAGGGTCACCCTGGTCAGCCCCACAGGGTGGGTTTTCTCTCTATTCTGGGGCATGTTTTTCTGTCTACCCTTTGTCCATTCACCTGTATTTGCCTTTTTAAAACTCTCCCTACTGTCTGCACTGCCTGTAGCTCTTGATATTGGATGTGTGTTGCTAAATGGTCTTAGCTTTATTTAGGCCCCATGTGTTAGGTTTATTTAATGTATTTGACCGGCTGGCGACATACATTCAATGTTCTGTTTATTTTTTTTCACAAGCAGTGCAGGCACGTCTTGAGAAAGCCTTGTTGCTGTCGGGACGTTAAGCAATGTACAATCAATCAATCAACCTACTATTGTCGGAAAATAGAGTTTTTAGATAGGGTGGGGCTTTTCCGTGTATGATCTTGTGCAGTAGAACACAGCGATTAAATTCAAACTGTTTCTTCAATGTTAGTAACTTGAGAGATTTTAATTTATCATCAGTCGAAGTAGGGCCGGGAAGTATTAATTTAATGCCCCGACGATACAAGGAATTAACTTTTTTTCATGTGAACTTCGCTGCATCCATCCCAAACGGTAGAACTGTAGTCACAATGCGTTTTGATTTGCGCACGGAAAAAGAGTTTACGGATATCAGTATTAACTATATGGCGTAGTTTTGATAACAGGAACAGATTGTTGGAGATTGTTTTGCATATATAGTCAGTATGGGGCTCCCAGCTTAATTGGTTGTCCATTATAACGCCTAATAAGCGATGCCTAGTTACTTGTTCTACAAGCTGGCTATCTAAGGAGACTGTTAAAGGTGGTAGGCCTTGCTGGTGTTTCTGACGTGTAGTAACTAACATGCTCTTTGTCTTTGGAATACTAATAATCATGTGATTATCACTGCACCAGCGTGCTACTTCATCAAGACTTTGTTGGAGTACCTTATTAATGGTTGCGATATCTTTATCAGATGTGTGTATGGTCGTGTCATCTGCGAACAGATCGCAGTTTGTGTCTAAGTGAGATATGCACAGTGGCAGATCATTAATAAATAGATTAAATAATAAGGGCCCTAGAATAGACCCCTGTGGAACACCGCAAGTTACTAAACCATCAGAGGAATATTTGCCATTTAGCAGTACTTTCTGCGTTCTGTCCCTGAGATAGGAAGATATAAAGGAGACAGTATTTGAGTCAATGTGATAGAATGGTAGTTTTTATTTTTAGTAGAATAGAGTGGTTGACAAGATCAAAAGCTTTTTTCAGGTCAAGAAAGATTGTACCTGATACTTTACTGTCATTTATGGCAGAGAGCCATTTATCAATTAAATGATTGAGGGCAGTTTGGCATGAATGTAGAGGTCGAAATCCTGATTGTGTTGCAGTTATCAGATGGTTTTGCTCCAGAAAGTTTAAAAGATGAGTATGGATATGTTTCTCGCGCGGTTTTGAAATACAGGATAATATGGAAATGGGTCTGTACTCGTTTAGGTTGCATAAATCTTTGCTTTTAGGAAGAGGGATTACCTTCTCTTTTTTTTAGCTCGTCGGGAAAAACGTTATGTCTGATCGATAAATTATAAATAAAGGTCAGGGATTCGACGACGTAGGGCAGAGATAGTTTTAAAATTTGACTATTAATACCATCTGGACCGCAAGACGATTTGTTCTTTAAACAGGAAATAGATTTGCCTACATCTAGGACAGTCATAAGCGGTACTAAAAATGGGCCGCAGGCTCTCTGTTGACTATGGTGACGTAGTTGATGAGAGCAAGTGTAGTTTACAGGGTTAGGTGTATTTGACTTGCCCAGAATTTGAGCAACAGTTATGAAGTGAGCGTTGAACGCATCAGCAGTAAGATCGGGCGGAATATTAGGCGATCGTTTACTGTTACCTTTGGTGAAATTGTTCATTACTTGCCAGACTGAACGGATGTCTTTGCTGTCGGCAATAACTTGTTCTGCATTTTGCCTCTGTGCTTTACGAACTAGAGATTTGACATGGTTTCGCTGCTTCTTGTATTCAGTAAATTTCTTGTTTCATTTTAATTCATCTCTTATTTCCATTGCTTGTTTTATCTCACCAGAGAGCCATTTTGGCATAACAGGATATTTGACGCGTTTGATGCGCTTAGGCGCGTGTCTATCTAGAACGTCGATAAACAGCTCGTGCCAGCGTGACAGGGCATCGTTAGGGTTTTTGCAGTTTTGTATATCATAAAATGGTACTAAAGATAGGTCATATAAAAATGCAGTTTAGTCGAATTTTTTAAAACATCTATACATTATGGTAGTGTGTCCTTTGATTGACTGTTTAGCTAACCTAACAGACAACGTAAAACAAACAGGAAAGTGATCACTAATGGAAATATTAGGTACGCTAACATTTTTTTACAACGCTGACGTTTGTGGTATATACGTGGTCTATCAGTGTTGAAGATGATAAAGTAACTCTAGTAGGTGACTGGACAAGCTGTTTCAACCCTAAAAAATTCGACATGGATCTCCACGAAGTGTGTCCTTGCTTTTGCAAGTCTATGTTGAAGTCTCCCAAGGTATGTACATCAGAGGCAGATGGAGCTAAACAATACAGGGAAATTAATCAGGATATCAAGAAAAGCATGAAAAAGGCAAAGAATAAGTGGATTGAAGATCAGTGTAAACACGTAGAAGAAAATCTGAACAAAAATAATAGGAAAAACGCATACCAGCTGGTTAAAGACCTGACCAGTGTAAAACAAGGACGCTCCTCGATCATTCAAGATAGTGAAGGGAACAGTCTTGCGGAAGACCAAGACATACTGAAGAGGCGGACAGCGTACTGCTCAGATTTGTACAACCACCGAGCTACAGGGGACCAACAATGGCAAATATCCCATCCTCCGAAAAGAAGTAGAGGCTGCAGTGAAGTCGCTGAAAAAAGGGGAGGCAGCAGGAGCAGACAATATCCCTGCAGAACTAGTCCAAGAAGGGGGAGAAGACATGAAAGGCGCCTTACTAACAATCTGCAATAGGATCTGGCAGTCAGGGGATTGGCCCACACCATGGATCCAATCACTTATAATAACTCTCCCTAAAAAAGGCAACTTACATCAATGCCAGAATTATCGCACGATCAGTCTTATATGCCACCCAAGCAAAGTCATGTTAAAGATCCTACTGAACAGGCTGAGGCCACAGGCAGAGGAAATCATAGCTGAGGAACAGGCAGGATTCAGACCGGGGCGAAGCACAACTGAGCAGATCTTCAACCTGAGAGTTCTATGTGAGAGGTACCTCCAGCACCAGCAAGACCTCTATCATGTCTTTGTGGATTTTAAGAAAGCGTTTGACAGGGTGTGGCATGCAGCCTGGTCCACCATGAAGCTATACAACATAAATGCCAACCTGATCAAAGTCATAGCAAACCTTTACAACAAGGCCAATAACGCAGTCTGCTTCAACGGCAAAATAGGAAACTGGTTTTGGACTACAGTCTGAGTCAGACAAGGCTGTTTGCTCTCACCTACTCTTTTCAACATCTTCCTGGAAAGAATCATGACAGACGCTCTGAACGATCATGAAGGAACTGTCAGTATTGGAGGCAGAACAATCAAGAACTTGAGCTTTGCGGACGACATTGATAGCCTTGCAGGAACAGAGAAGGAGCTAGCTCAGCTAGTGGAGAAGCTGGACAGTACAACCAATTGCAGTGCAGAGAAGACCAAACTGATGACAAATAACACCGGTGGCATTGGCACTGACGTCATGATTGGAAGCCAAAAACAAGAAACAGTTAATAAATTCAAATACTTAGGAGACATTGTGACAGATGAGAGATCAAAACCAGAAATACTGCCCAGGATTGCGCAGACAACAACAGCACTGACAAAATTGAAGACCATATGGAAGACAGAAACGTCACGCTCTGCTCCAAGATCAGATTGATGCGCTCCTTAGTCATCTTAGTGTTCTTGTATGCCTGCGAGTCATGAACCCTCACAGCAGACCTTGAAATGAGATGTTTTCGAAGGCTGCTTGGCATTTCATACAGAGATCACATCACGAACGAGGAAGTGGGAAGCAGAATCAGGCAAGCCATCGGGCCCTATGAAGACCTATTAGCCATTGTGAAAAAACGCAAACTGAAGTGGTATGGGCATGTCATGCGTTCAGCAGGGCTTGCGAAAACAATCATGCAAGGCACTGTGCAAGGAGGACGAAGGAGAGGAAGACAGAGGAAAAGATGGGAGGACAATACCTCTGAGTGGACAAATTACTGGTAGCACCGCCAGCACAGAGCGGATTGCATCCCTAAAGCTTTATGAGGTGTTGCAGTGGAAGAAGACAGACTAATTTTGAAAAGGCAACACCTAAGCAATTTTGTGGTGCAATTATTCTTTACTTATAACAAAGGCGTCGCCCAAAGCCAAAAAATGCACACAATCAGAGTAGCTCCAAGGGACGTAATTTTTCATTAAATTCTAGGAATGCTGTGCTAATGCCATGGATGCAATCCGCGCTGTGCTGGCGGTGCTACCAGTAAATTCTGGAGGCGGCTTCTAGTACATGCGTTGTGTTTGCAATTTCCGGTTTGGCCGTATGCCTACCTGAAGATCCCCCCCCCCCCCCCCACCTCCTTGGGGCGAAACCGGTCGTAGGCGGCAAAACTTTAAAATCTACTCAGCAGGTCCAATATCTGTTTGGGAATATTTTCTAGCATCCCCCCTCGGGGGGGGGGGGGGGGGGGGGGGGGGGGGGGGGAGCACTGGGTATTCTCCAGCGGATGGCGGGGCGCCTGGGGGTAGTCCCTATTGCTTTATGTAGTAGGTGTTCAGTGGAAGGCTCAAAAGATCTAATAAGCGATGCAGTCACAAAAAGGGCATCTGATGTCCTGATGACACGATGCAAGCTTACCAGCCTGGAATTCCATGGCATTAGCTCAGCATTTTCAGAATTTAATGAAAAATTACGTCCCTTGGAGCTACTCTGATTGAGTGCATTTTTTGGCTTTGGGCGACGCCTTTGTTATAAGTAAAGAATAATTGCACCACAAAATTGCTTAGGTGTTGCCTTTTCAAAATTAGTCTGTCTTCTTCCACTGCAACACCTCATAAATCTTTAGGGATGCAATCCGCGCTGTGCTGGCGGTGCTACCAGTAATTTCTGGAGGCGGCTTCTAGTACATGTGTTGTGTTTGCAATTTCAGTTTACGTGTCCCCGATCACATTGTGTGCTAGTGGGACATTAAAATGAAGAAAACAACATTCAGTTTATGCCGTATGTCTATCTGAAGAGCCCCCCCACCCCCTTTAAATCTACTCAGCAGGTCCAATATCTGTTTGGGAATATTTTCTAGCATCCCCCCTCGGGAGGGAGGACTGGATATTCTCCAGCGGATGGTGGGGTACCTGGGGGTAGTCCTTATTGCTTTATGTAGCAGGTGTTAAGTGGAAGGCTCAAAAGATCTAATAAGCGATGCAGTCACAAAAAGGGCAGCTGATGTCCTGATGACACATTGCAAGCTTACCAGCCTGGAATTCCATGGCATTAGCACAGCATTCTCAGAATTTAATGAAAATTTATATATATAATTTATATATGCCAGAATTATCGCATATATATATATATATATATATATATATATATATATATATATATATATATATATATATATATATATATATATATATATATATATATATAACAACTGTGCCGGAGAGCGATATTTAGCTATTTTGCATCAAGAGCTGCTCTCAACATATAGCACGCATAACAGAACTTTAATAAAGGCGAATAAAGCATTATCCGGACTACAGTTATGTGGTGTTTGTTTTGTTCTGGACAGAAAGATGTATTTGTAGCACCGCCGAATATGGAGCAGGGGTAAGCATAATAAAAAAAATAATAATAATTTTTAAAAAAATACTTGGTTAGCTTTCCGTGAGCGACCCGCACAGAGCCGCGCTACAGTGGTGTTAGAAAAACCGCTTGCGCAAATTCAAGATAAACGCACAGCGCTAAATTTGGTATCGTTAAAAAGAGCCTTTTCTGACCTGGATCACGGCGCCTGGCGCATGTTTAAATTCAAGAGAAAACTGCATCAGATTTTGATGTGACATTTTACATTTTTTTTAATCATGAGATTATGGGAATGATTGCGCGCACATGCGCTAGCTACCAGTGAAAAGCTCATTCAAAAACCTTTCGACCGATATATCATTTGACACGGACGATCAAGTCTTGGATGTGCGCAGTGGTTTTGAAACTGACAACCCTACGCGCAAACACAACTTCACAATGGCGCCAGCGATAGAAGCGTCTTTCGTCAACGATGACGCAAACTTTGCTTGTGACTTGCAGAAAACATTGCGCAAGTACACACATGTTTATGACTAATGATATACAAAGAAATGTTCAGCATTATAAACTAAAACTGAATGATAGAATTGATTATCTGGATCCGCAGTTTAATTTTTACTGTGTATAGTTGATTTCCAGCCTGAAACTTCACGCCCTTCTCGTGGGGTATAATTTCTTTTGACCTAAATTACAGCTTTGGCAAGTCTAGTTCTACTGAAACGCACGCCATATTTACTGCAATACTTCAGAGTTGCACTTGAATTTTTCTGAGACAAATATGTTCTACGTTTTTCCCAAAAAATAATCCGTTTAGTCTACAACAAGAACGATAACTCTTTGCCAGGTAGCAGACGCATTTTTCAGAATGCCACCCCGTTTTGTTTTGACTGCCTAAACTATGAAAAAAACAATGTTTTTTGTGTTGTATGTTTTTTTCCTAGTCGTTGTAACATACGTTGTAACGTAACACACATTATTATTATTATTATTATTACTATTATTATTGCATGTATTATTATTATGATGATGATGATGATTATTATTATTATTATTATTAGTACATTATTATTATTATTACAATTTGTTACGTTTGTGGTTGTGTTACTCTTTTTAGAGCCCCCACCCGATTCTGCCCTGGGGGACTTTGGTGGGGTTAACTACTTTTTAGTTCCCAGGGTCACCCTGGTCAGCCCCACAGGATGGGTTTTCCCCTCAATTCTGTGGCATGTATTTTCGTCTACCCTTGGTCCATTCACCTGTATTGTCCTTTTTTGAACTCTCCCTAGTGTCTGCGCTGCCTGTATAGTTCTTGATATTGGATGTGTGTTGCTAAATGGTCTTAGGTTTATTTCGCGTATTAGACCGGCTGGCGATATACATTCAATATTCTGTTGATTTTTTTTTTCACAAGCAGTGCAGGCACGTCCTGAGAAAGTCTTGTCAGCTGTCGGGACGTTAAGCAATGTACAACAAACCAACCAATCTTTTTAGAGCATGTGTATCCCGCGATAGATCCGATATTTTATTCGAGTTATTTTGGATAAGAATTACGTTCCTTTTTAGCATGATTCGTTTTCTTTTGCACCGAGAATTGCGATCGATTTTTTTGTATGTAGCTAGAATGACGCGTATTTACGGTACATTGTTGTAAAGTTTAACCTACATTAGACTGGAAGGTTCGGGCAGGGTCGCGAGGTGTGTAACCTTCATCAGAATGCCACATCACCTTTAAATCTTGCCTTAAGTAGCTGAAAATGTGTATAAAAAGTGGAGGATAGTGCTAATACACATTTATAAGTAAACGGTTTAAGTGTTACGTTACAACTATCATTACTTTCTTATCATACCTCGTAGTTATTTATCAGTTTACAAGTGTAGGGTCTGCTGTGTGCTTTGTTGCATACCGCCGTGAGATAGCCTTAGTCGCCTGCTCGGCGTTAAACCCAGATAACTAACTAACTAACTTTTCTTGCATAGGGAGAATTTATTGTATACCAGACCTTGTATTTCTCAATGTTACCTGTTGAGACTCCAGGCTTGTCAATAAGCGTGTTGATGTGCTCCGTCAGTTTGGTCAAGGCGGCCTCAGTTGGCGGGCGGCAGTCTTCGCGGACACGCCTTCCACGGAGCAGCATGGCGCGTGTATTGGCCATCACGACATCATCGGGTCTGGAGAGACGCGTTGCGTATAAGGTAAGTAGTTGCTGCTTATTCTCCAGCCTGTTCTTTACCTCCTGTAGTTGAACAATGTTAGCCTCCACAGCGCTGACGGCGTCCTTGAGAAGTGAGGCCCCCTTCTTACACAGACGGGCCTCTTGTCTAAGTGAATCCTCGTCCTTGTTTTGCCGAGGCCGGGTATCATGGTCGTAGCGGATGCTGCCTTGTGAGGTGCATGAAATGACGTCCTCCTGGAGTTTAGACATGTGTGAGGCCGCTGATGGTGCGTTGAGTAAAGCGTGGGGCAGTTCTTGCTGGAGGTGGTCCCGGGACACAGTCATCTTCTTGTGAGACCTGGCACAGCCATCACAGTAAACGTCACCACAGTCCAGACACACTGTAGTGGCCGCCTTATTGGGACACACCGTACAGTAGGTTTGATCTCGGAGAGCCAGTTGTTGGGTCACCAGATCCTCCAGAACGAGGTCCTTGCCGAGCTGGTCCGCCAACTCACTGATTGCCTGCCCCTTGGAAAGTGAGAGACTGTGGCCACATAAGTGACAGGCAGGCGTATGTCCCCTGGCGTCCACAATATTGCGAAGACATTTTCTACAGACGACGTGTCCGCAAGGCAAGACGGTTGGACTCAGACACAAGGACTGGCAGGACAGACAGTCAATAACTTCAATTGGTGTCTTAGATGACGTGGCCATGGTCAGGTATCTGTTGAGAAATATGGATACACTGGTATACCATTAGTGAACAGAGAATGGACGGGGTTAGAATTAGAGCGAAAGCAAGATGGATAGGCGAAGGAAAAACAAATTCAAAATACTTTTGTGGGCTAGAAAAAAGACAATACACGAGTAAATTTATGAAGGTTATAGAAAACGACATTGGCGAAAAGATAACAGAACAGGTAGGCATTGTGCGGGAGGTTGAGGAGTGTTAAAGGGAATTATATAAAAACAGAGATTCAGATTTACATGAGGATGACTCCTCTTATTTTGACAGCTTTTTTTTTTCCCCGAACGTTGTCAGAAGAACAGAAAGACAGCTTAGAAGGATACATAACGGAGCAGGAGGCTTTTTTGAGAATTAAAGAATATGGAAAATGGGAAAAGCCCAGGAAGTGACGGCTTCCCAGCAGAATTCTTCAAATTTTTTGGGATGGTCCTAGGGTCTTTCTTAGTGAGGTCTATAAACGAGGGGTATGACCGTGGGCCTTTGTCAGCCACACAAAGACATGGAATGATAGCCCTTATTCCTAAAGGGGACAAACCTAAACAATATTTTAAAAAATTGGCGTCAAATATCTCTGCTTTATGTCAGTAATAAAATTGCATCCTCATGTATCGCCAACAGAACAAAACAGGCTCTCCCTTGTATAATTCATGACGACCAGAGTGGATGTATTTCAGGTAGATCAATCTCTGACAATATTAGACTTCTGTATGATGTGCTTCATTATATAGAGACATATAAGAAACCTGGATTGTTGTTGCTCGTGGATTTTGAAAAAGCGTTTGTCTCTTTTTCTCACTCATTTTTTTTCAGAAAGCTTTAAAAATGTTTAAGTTTGGCTATGGTATCTCAAAATGGGTGGAAATTATTTATAAAAACAGTGAATCTTGTCTGATTGTGAACGGTCAGGTGGCTGGTCGCTTCTCTGTTGATCGTGGTTGTAGACAAGGGGATCCCTTCTCACTTTATATCTTTTAAAAAAAAATATGTATTGAACTGTTGGCTATAAAAATTGAGGAATAATAAGAACATTTCAGGTATAAAATGCTAGGAACAGGAATTCTTAGTCTCACTGTTTACTGATGATGCTTTTAAATGGGTCACAAAAATAATTTGATTCTGTCATCTTAGAATTGAAACATTTTGCAGTTATTTCTGGGCTAAAAATTAATTTTGAGAAGACTATTCCTGTTCGGAGTGACATTAATAGGTTTTGTCTTATACGCTATGCCTCACATCTAAACATATCCTGGAATTCAGATACCTTCACAGCGCTGGGAGTTACCTTCTCTACAGAACTGTCTGATATCATACTCCTGAACTCTAAGCCAAAACTTGCAAAAATGAAGAAAATTGTAAAGCAGTGAAAATTGCGAAATTTAACCCCTAATAGAAAAAAATGTTTACAAATCCTTAATTCTCTCAATTTTTAGTCATCTCTTCATCTCTTTGCTCTCCCCAGGGAGTGTAATTCGCAAAGAAATTAATTGTACGATGTTTAACTTCATCTGGGGAGGGAAGAGAGATAAAGTGAAAAGAACCACAGTTTTCAGACAGTATGTAGCAAGAGGGCTCAAGGTGATGGATATGGACACTTTTTCAAAGATCTTAAAGTCACCTGGATTCGGAGAGTTGTCTTCGGGCACTAACTGGAACCTTTTACTCGCATCTCTGTTTGGTAATATCAGTGTAAATGTTTTGGTGCTTATTTCCTAGAAAGTTTAGAGTTGAAAAACTCGTTCTGGAAAGAAGTGGTTGTTATTTTTATGAAATATCATAATCTTTTCTGTCCCCCAGATATTGATGCATTCAGAAGCGAACCATTGCTTTTTAACCCACAACTTCTGAAAAGGATACTTCGAAATCTGTTGACAAGAGGGTTTTTAAAACATTTTTACAGTTGGTGATATATTAGATGATAATGGTGACATTGTTAGCTACGAAGTCTTTTTGTGAAACTTTTGGTGCAGATGTTTCTTTCCTCGAATACTATAGTAGAACACATGCTATACGAAAATACAAAAGACAAATGTTACGAATATGGACCGATGCAGTTGATGTAACCGATTTGGGTACACCTTCGTGTGTTGCCTTTAAACACAAAAAGGGTACAAGATATACATTCAACGTTTTCTTAAATAAAACGGCACCACCTACATGTATTGAAAAATAGGAAAACAAATATAATGACCTTATGTGCAAAGCTATTTTTGTGTATCCAATAACAGTCACACAAGACACCAAATTACGCTGGTTTCAGTACTGAATTAATTGTCCATAGAATACTGACAATCAATGTTTACCTGCGCTATAGACAGTTAAAAAATTCAAACCTTTGTACTTTTTGTTCACTCTCAAAGGAATCTATTGAACACTTTTTTTTTAGTGTACACTGGTTCGTGTTTTCTGGGACAAATTGCTGAAAAGATTGAAAAAAAAAACAACTGTGTTCATTGTGACAATTTTGAACTCAGTACAGAATTAGTTGTTTTTGGGGTGAAAAATAAGCTGCGGACAGACCCAGGTCTTGACTTGCTCTTATTGATGGCAAAATATTTTATTTACCGGTGCCGTTGTTTGAATCAGCAGCTAAACTTTCCTGTCTTTTTGGCAGAATTCAAAAACAGATACTATACAGAGAAATAAGTATTTACTGTGAAAAACAAAATTAGCCTTTTTACACGTCTGTGGATGACTTATTTGGAATTTGTGTACGATAATTAATTTTTGTTACCAACGTTGTTAACTTTTGTAGACTTGCAGCTGGATTCTCTCTGGCCTGCTACGATTCACAGTTACGAGATCTCTTGCTGAATTTTGACAACTATCCGTTAAGAATACATGCATGCAGACCCACTCACAAAACAAGTTCCAAAAACAATCTCTCTCTCTCTCTCTCTCTCTCTCTCTCTCTCTCTCTCTCTCTCTCTCTCTCTCTCTATATATATATATATATATATATATATATATATATATATATATATATATATATATATATATATAATATATATATATATATATATATATATATATATATATATATATTCTGTTTTTATTCTGTAGATGTTAGCAACGGCAAGTTTGTAAAAATGACGATTTGTTTTCTGTCAACATGAAAAATAAAGTTTCATCATCATCATCTCTCTCTCTCTCTTTCTCTCTCTCTTTCTCTCTCTCTCTCTCTCTCTCTCTCTTTCTCTCTCCCCCTCTCTACAAACACGCATCAATTTAATCGCTGTTAACATCATTTATTATCAGTTTGTGTATGTATGATTTCTATTGCTTTTGTATTTATGTTGTACTTGTATGCGGTCCTTATGGGTTCATGTCATTGTTTTTTGAAAACATGTTCAAAAATACAACAAGATGAGAATTTTATCCCAAAGTCTACCGTATTGTTTGGAGCTCAGATGCGTTTATCTTTTAGGAACATTCAGATTTGTTCATATTTTTAGGCTTATTATCCTGATTGATATCCCTCCTCTCTAAGCCAACCTCTGATCCACACACACGTCGGTGCACACAAATAAAGACGGCCTGGACACAGGGCGTTAGTACGCTATGTGGGCTCGGGTAGCGACAGGAATCCATCTCCTTCTACTGTAACCCACCCTCTGATCCACACACACTGGCACATATAAATACAGACGAAAACACGGCGATTCCCGCCATTCGTAAGCTCTGTGGTCCACGTCATGGCATCATTAGCCCCACGACTTCGTGTTCATAGAGACGACTCGATGTTATGCGTTATCATCGCAGTATTAACATTTGACGTATCAGAGGATGAGCTGTGCAATTTTCTTGCTGATTTTCATGCCTAGAGCTTACAGGTCACAATTGGACCTAATCCTACCCCAGGGCCGGGACAAATAGCAGCCTTATGCAAACAGTGTTTATAAAAAATCATGCGGGTATTAATGAACAGATTGTTGTTTTTCGTAAAAGAAAAAATTAAAGTTATGTTAGCTGTTTTACAAATAACTCCGAAAATGTCGTGCAGAAAATTGTCTGATTTTCACACCTAGGGCATTCAGGTCTCAATTGACTTAATCGTAAACGAGAGCCGAGACAAACTGTAGGCTTATGTAAACACAGTATACGAAAAATCATGCTATTATTAATGAGAAGATTTTTTTTTGGCGTAAAAAGATTCAATTGTTTTAAGATTAACCCATATAATTCGTGAAATTAATCACCAAAACGTGAAAATATATTTTTCTCAAAAATATTTAATTATCACTCAAAACGTTCTAATTGTACAATGCTGGTTAACGAACTCATTCAATATGTACCTTTTATCTAGCTATATGCAAAATATCTAGTAAAAATAAGAATAATTACAGACTCCAGTGCGATCAACAGGTTTTGTGAAACGGCCATTTTCTCGCCAATGAGTCAACAGGTTTTGTGAAACGGCCATTTTCTCGCCAATGAGCATCTTAATCAAAACATTAAAATAAAAAAGGTTTCGAGATAATTCTTTTAGGGACAACATCCTAAAATTTCAAGCTTGTCCGTCCTCAAACGCGGGCTCTAGTCGCTATCACACACACACACACACACACACACACACACACACACACACACACACACACACACACACACACACACACACACACACACACACACACACACACTCACGCGCGCGGCGTTAAGCGACAAATCGACGTTCTTCTCAGAAAAAAATCGTGCAGAAAAATGTGTGAATTTCACACCTAACTGACCTAATCGTACCCCACAGCCGATACAAACAGTAGGCTTACGCAAATACCGTATACAAAAAATCATGCGATTATTAATGAGAAGATTGTTTTTTTTTCGTAAAAAAAGATTCAATTGTTTTAAGAGTAACTCATATAATACGTGACATTAATCTCAAAAAAGTGAATATATATTTAATTCTTTCTTAAAATTATCACTCAAAACGTTCTAGAGGTACAATGCTGGTTAACAAACTCATTCAGTATGTCCCTTTTATCTAGCTATACGCAAAACATCTAGTAAAAATAAGAAAAATTACGGACTCCAGTGTGGATCAACCGGTTTTTGTGAAACGGCCATTTTCTCGCCAATGAGCTTCTTAATCAAAACATTTTTAAAAAAGGCCCGAGATAATTCTTTTAGGGACTATATCCTAAAATTGCAAGCTTTTCCGTCCTCAAACGCGGGTTCTAGTCGCTGTCAGACACACACACACACACACACACACACACACACACACACACACACACACACACACACACACACACACACACACACACACACACACACACACACACACACACACACACACACACACACACACGCGCGGCGTTAAGCGACAAAATCGACGTTCTCTAGCAAGGTTTGCGTAGCTAGACGTGACGTCATTTTTATCTTGTTACTTCTTTGCCAGAATTTCTGCGCAGCACGCTGAAAACGTCATGTGCATGCTCCGGAATGTGCTCCGACCAGCCCCATTTCAAAGTCTCCCCCATTTTTTAAATACGGTAGACAAAAACACTGGCTATGCAAAAAAAAAAAAAAAAAAAAAAAAAAAACAACAAACAAACACCAACCGAACAGAATCCTGGCTTTGTGAGCATGGTGACGAGGCTATCATTGCTGACATTACTCCATCTACTCACAAGACGGCGCCCTTTCCTCGCATCGGAAGAAGGGGAGGTGGTATTTCTGTAATCTTTTCAAAGCATCTTGAACATTGCCTCTCAGTGAAGAAGCTGTTTTTTTAATCTTTTGAAACTCGAACTGTTTTGAACGTCTAATATGCCTGTCCCCCCCCCCCCCCCCCCCCCCCCCCAGTAAGCGGCATAAGACCACTGACAAACAGTTCCTGAGTGAATTTTCTGATCTTCTGAGTAATGTGTATGATCGCAGAGGTGATTCGACCATTATCGGCGACTTCAACTATCACCATGAAGTGTCCTCGAACAGTGCTGTCAATAAGCTGAAAACGCTCTTGCATGACCACAGCTTCATTTAACTGGTACAAGAACCAAAACACAGACTTGGACATGTGCTTGACTGGCTCATTATCAAGGAAGAGGGTAGTTTTCTTCAGTCAAATGCAGTCAAGGAGATACCCTTCTCTGATCACAAAGCCTTTTTTTGTGATTTCCTCGTGTGCAAACCTAAGCGTGCAAAGAAAACTGTGTCCTCAAGAAATCTGAGGGAAATAAACCTTGATGTTTTCAGGGCTGATGTCCAGTATTCGGTCACCCGCCTGTCTGCAGATTCTTCTGACTTGACCGTATTTGACGATTACAACTGTGCTCTTCTCGCCATTTTCAATCATCACGCACCACTCAGGACCAAGAACGTCACCGACCGACCCTCTTCACCCTGGCTCACCGATGATATTAAGGTGGCAAAGCGACAGCTGCGTCAAGCTGAGAGGCGTTGGCGTTCTAGCCATCTCACAGTCCATAGACAGATTTTTGCTTCCTGTCGCGCTTCATTGAAGGCAGTACAACATTTAGCCAAGCGTGACTTTTACTGTGCCTGTCTCACGGAATGTAAGTCTCCAGAAACGCTGTTCCAGGTCTCTGGTGAGCTGTTCGGCAACAGTAAGGATTCCTCACTGCCGTCATGCCTTCCCAGTTCTGAACTGTCTGACAGGGTTTGTGAAATTTTCGACAAGAAAGTTTCAGACATCCGAGCTGAGCTTGACACTTTGACGGATAGTGTTGCTGATGAAGACTGTTCCAGTCCTTTCTTTGCAGGTACACCCCTCTCTCAGTTTGAGCCAGTGTAAGAGAGATACATTCAGGATCTTTTGACTCGGTGCCCAAGCAAGAGTTGTGCACTTGAACCAATTCCTGCTTTGTTACTGAGAGCATGTTCAGACGAATTACTGCCAATATTAAAGGCGCACAACAGAACGTTTTGAGGGCTTCAGTTCGCAAAAAGCTTTTACTGGGCTTCAGTATACATACCCACTTAGACAGTGACCACAATATTGTGCCTTCAAATCGAAAAGAGGCCCACGGGAATCTTGTGACGGGCACCGTGAAAATATTGCTTCTGATAGGCGATGGTAGCTGACGTCATAACTATTTTATACGACCTTAGATCATCTGCATAATTATAACCAATCGGAGACAAGATGGCGGATGAACCAGCAAAGAAAAAAAGAAAGTACTGATCATCGACTCGCGCCGACAATGACAGAATCGGAATTGAGGAGAAGAAAGAGTTAGAGATACAAGATACCCCTAAGTAGAATTGACATCGGACAAGGGAATATGGACATGTGGCAACACGTAAAGCAAGAGCGTAGCTTGACCGCCCATCTTGAATTTGTCGCTTTCCTGCTCTGTGAATCAGTAAGTAATATATTACGGTCTTTGTCTTTCTTCCTATAGTTCCGCGAGCGCTAGTGATTTTCAGAATTCATGATCTTCAGTAGAATTTATCTCTTACTAATTTCGCAAGATTTTAAACCTATTTTATCATATAGTTACGAGCTAGTTATCAGATTTTATGCTGCACGGATCTGAAAACTACGGTGTGTGTCAAAGTTGCATATCGCTGGTCGTGACACGTTTTTGTCTGTGCGGCTCTCATTCACTCGATTCACAGAGGTAATGTTTCTGCTGCGATGGTGCATTTGTCGTTTCCAATGATGCTTTCAGTTACCGCCGTAGACTGTGATGTGTGAGATGTGAAACTGACTGCAGTGGGTATAAATACCAATGTTCTGTTTCGTGTTTCCGAGGGATAAAGGATCAAAGGTCAAACTAGGCACCGTGGACGCTCGCTCAGTCGCTTTGCGCAGAGAGTCGAACAAGCCACACCCTCAGGATCGGCGGTGCTCGATGCAGCACGATCGTTACTAGTAAATACTAGCAGGTCAAGCGAAACCCGCATTGTGATTTTGACAGCACAGCGAGTTTGGAAGGCGATGACCTCGTGTCCTGCAGTATTGGGATACACTGATAGTCGACCGGGTTCTGCGGCCTGGTGACGTAGGCTCATAAATATGCATATTAATTCAAAACCAGGCCGATGCAGACGATAAATTCGCGACTCGAGTACAAAAACAATAGACCCTCCAAACGATGAATTTCGACATTGTATTTGCATCATAAAGCCCTAATAATAGTATACAAAGGACCCATACACATACTGTGAGCAGTATCTGTTGCAGACAGTTTTCTGACTGTCTTGAGATGCTTCATCCTGGGGAATATAACTTTAACCTCTGAATTTTCCCTGGAGGCGTAGACCGTTGGCACTGGCCGCAGGATTTGCAGTACCTGTTCACATCTGAGCACATCCATGGCAAATAAAAACTGCGCTGTACTCTCTCCTGCGTTTTACGCGCACTGACACGTGTGTACACAACACCGATGACCTCGTGTCCTGCAGTATTGGGATACACTGATAGTCGACCGGGTTCTGCGGCCTTGTGACGTAGGCTCATAAATATGCATATTAATTCAAAACCAGGCCGATGCAGACGATAAATCCCGGACTCGGGTACAAAAACAATACACCCTGCAAACGATGAATTTCGACATTTGGCATTGTATTTACATCATAAAGCTCTAAGATAGTACACAAAGGACCCATCCACATATTGTCAGCAGTATCTGTTGCAGGCAGTTGAGATGCTTGATCCTGGGCAATATAACTTTAACCAGAATTCTGAACTTTTCCCTCGTGTCAGGTTGTGTTCCTGATCATTTCAAGCAAGCACTTGTCATACCTCTCCTCAAGAAGCCATGTCCTGACATGGAATGCTTGACAAATTATCGTCCAATTTCCAATCTGCCTTTCCTTGCTAAACGTTTGGAGAAAGCTGTTCTTCAGTACCTTCAAAAGCACTTGAATGACAATGGCTTGTTTGACATGTATCAGTCAAAAAAAAAAAAAAAAAAAAAACCCAAACTTAGTCGCGCGAGTATACTGCAGACTAAACCTACCGCTGATAGTGACAGGCCTATTGTAACCATGATCTACCATCCCCACACCAGTCCGGTTCGTAAAATACTTCTTTCTAACTGGGGTCTTTTGTCATCCAGTAAAGAGTCTGCTGCTATCTTTTCTGAACCTCCGTTGGTAGCTTTCAAGAGGGATATTAATTTATGGGACATGCTTGTTCGCTCTACTCTCAAGCCTCGTCATACCACCAGACCTCCGGCTCCGAACTCCGTGCAATGTTCCTAATTGCAAGACGTGTTCTTTTATTTGCCCTTCTACCGTGGTGAATGGTCCTCGTTACAAATTCAACATAGACAGATACTTCACGTGTCAAACCACCAACATGATTTATGTCATCTCCTGTGTGAAATGCGGCCAACTCTATGTTGGAGAGACGGAAAGAACCATCGACGACCGTTTCAAAGAACATCTTCAGTCTGTCAACAGACCGGTCGGACGATATTTCAATCAGGCCGACCATTCCGTCTCGGACATTCGGGTTAAAGGCCTCTGGCTTATGCAAGCCAGTACTGTCTGGGCCGTGAAAAATTTCTGATTAATAAACTGGGCACTGTGACGCCACTCGGGATGAATATGAAAGATTAACATATTTTACCTTGCTTGTGTCTGCTAACTGTACCTTTACCTCACTGTGTCGCTTCTGTTTTACTACTCACTAACCAGATAGGTGCGGCTGGCGCTGGTTGATATGTACACTTCCCTTGGGGACTTTCTCAACGTTTAGTTGGATCCCTTGCCCTTCCCTGTCGGGCGCCCGGTCTCCGGCCCACGAAGTGATGCGCGGTTGTGGGGCGGGGCGATCGTGTGCATCCCTTGGGGATGTATGTGGTCGTCTTGTTGCATGCCTGTGTGTTTTTCTGTGGGTTGGTGGGTGCCTGTTGGGTGGGGTTGGTGGCTCTGGCTGGTTGTCTCCCCCCCCCCCTTTTTCCCCTTCTCTCTCTCTATCTCTCTCCCTCTTTCTCTCTCTTCCTACCCCCTACCCCCCTTAACACTTCTCTCTAGCCCTCTTTCTCTCTTTACGCTTTTTCCTTTACCCTTCTTCCCCTTCCTCTTCCCCCCCCCCTCTTCCCCCATCTCTCTCTCTCTCTCTCTCCCCCCCCCCTATATATATATATATATATATATATATATATATATACATATATATATATATATATATATATATATATATACATATATATATATATATATATATATATATATATATATATATATATATATATATATGTTACCCTTGAAGACGGTTTCACAACTACCTACTCTCCACTTATACCAATATTCTCTTTCTGAGTTTGATTATTTGCTTTGTTTCAAATGAGGTATTACTTGTTGTGTACCGTGCTAAATGCTGGGTTTTTTCCCGGGGTCCTCCCGTTTTTCCCCGAGGTAGTCCTCAACTTGAAGGTGACATAAAGTTTGCCTTCGGGTTGGTGTTTAGCAGGCTCTGTGTATTAGACACTCTGCCTACTTCGTGCGCAAGTGTACTCCCCGTACGTTCTCTTTCTCTCTCTCTCTCTCCCCCCACCGGTCTGCCTGGGGACTTGGGGGGTTAGTACTTTTAGTTCCAGGGTCACCTGTCAGCCCACAGGGTGGTTTTCTCTCTATCTGGGCATGTGTTTCTGTCTACCTTTGTCCATTCACTGTATTGCCTTTTAACACTCTCCTACGTCTGCACTGCCGTGCTCTTGATATTGGATGTGTTGCTAATGTCTTAGCTTATTTAGGCCCATGTGTTAGTTTATTAATGTATTGACCGCTGCGACATACATTCATGTCTGTTAGTTTTTTTTCACAAGCAGTGCAGCACGTCTGAGAAGCCTTGTTGCTGCGGACGTTAGCATGTACATCAATCATCTCTCTCTCTCTCTCTCTCTCTCTCTCTCTCTCTCTCTCTCTCTCTCTCTCTCTCTCTCTCCTCGCTCTCTCACTCTCACTCTTTTTTCTCTGGCCTCACATACACACATTTACTTTTGCTCGCTCCAGCGCGTGCTTACTCACACTCTTGTCTCTCGTGTTCAGTTTCTCTCCGAGTCTCTCTCTTATGATTTTTTCCTTGACGTCATTTTTACTTTTTGCGCACTTTTGTTCTTCCTTTTCTTTTCTTTTATTTTACGTCACCTCCTTCAGTTTCCACATTCCTTCTGCGAATGAAGATAAGTAGCAGCTTATCTCTCTGTTTGTTTGTTTGTCTATTTTGACAAAGGGTATTTACCCGAAATATTAATAAATTGTGTTGTACCCGTCTTTCCTTAGCGTGTTTCTTTCTCCGTTGGGTACTTTTTTGCATTTTACACGCTTGGCAGTCACCTTTTTGGTCTGGATTATGTATCAGTCAGCATACAGGAAAAATCATTCCACCGAAACCGCCCTGCTTCATGTTGTCAGCAATTTACTGACATCCGCTGACCAGAGAAAAGTCTCTATTTTTTTGTCTACTGGATCTGTCGGCTGCGTTCGACACCATCAATCATGACATTCTTTTGAGACGACTGCAGTGTACTTTTGACATAACTGACACTGCTTTACGATGGTTTGCCTCCTATTTGATAGGCCGCGCTCAGCGTGTGACTGTTGGAGGTGGAAAGTCCAAAACCACTCCTCTTGCATTGCGGCGTGCCCCAGGGTTCTGTCTTAGGGTCTGTACTGTTCTCACTGTATACTCAACCCCTGTCATCTGTTGTGAATCGGCATAGTTGTGGTTTCCACAAATATGCCGACGACACACAGCTGCTAATGGACTCCAAGCCATGTGATGTTCCAGTTGTAATTACGGAAGTCGAACTCTCTATATTATCTGTTAAGAAATGGTTGTTAATGAAAAAGCTCATGCTGAATGATGGCAAAACTGAGTCAATGTGTGTCGCGTCACGTCACACTCTTTCCCAGGTCACCTGCAGCAGCTTGACTGTTGGTGAAGCCAGTATACTTTTCAAACACTGTGTTCGTGACCTTGGTGTTCTTTTGGACTCTACTTTTTCTATACATGACCGTATCACTTCCATCTGTATAGCAGCCTATTTCCAGCTGAAGAAAGTCAGTTCTGTAAGTTCTTTCCTGACTCAGTCTGCCACCACTCAGCTTGTGTCTTCACTGATTTTGAGCGGCATTGACAATTGTAATTGTTTGTTTGCTGGCCTGCCATCTGAAGAACTGGCTCGACTTCAGAGGATATTAAACAGTGCAGTCATTTTTCAGAAATAAAAAAAAAATGATCATGTGTCATCCTTGTTGTACCAACTTCACTAGCTTCCCATCAAAGCTAGGATTGAGTACAAGGTAGCTACTTTCGCCTTCCGTCATTTCGATGGTACACTGCCTCCCTACCTTTCCAGTATGTTAACTATTTATCAAGCTTCCCGCTTCTTGCTAACAGTTGTCTTAGAAGACTCTTGAAAATCCACTGGCTAGAGAAGATCAGCAACATCAGAGAGAACACAGCAGACAACAGCAGAGAAGGAAATTGGACGAGGAAGATGGGGATGGATTGGTCACAGTCTGAGAAAGCCAGTTTCCAGTATCACTAGGCAGGCATTGTCATGGAACCCCCAGGGAAAGAGGAAAAGAGGCAGGCCGAGAAACACCTGGTGTCGAGACTAGAGGTCTCCATGCCATGCAGACATCAAGAGACTGGGAACCACCTGGGGTAAAATCGAAGGAGAAGCACAGGACAGGAGACGCTGGAGGTCTCTTGAACGACCTATACCCTGGGAGGGGTGATGGGCCTAAGTAAGTAATAAGTAAGCTTCCCGCACCCTACGTTCTATCAGTGAAAAACGTTTGAAAGTACCGAAAATAAATACAAAGGTCTATTTGTTTCCAGGCCACAGCCATTTGGAATTCGCTTCCGAAGCACATTCGTGATGCCCACACAGTCATTTATTTTTGGGGCGGTCCGTGGCGCAGCGGTAAAAGCGCCTGCCACCAATGCAAGAGGTGCGAGGTTCAATACCCGGTTCCGGCGTCGGACTTTTCTCCTCTAGTAAGTGTCACCATTAATTCGGGCGGACCGTCGGGGGTTCTTTCTCCGGGTACTCCGGCTCTTTCCTCCCCCACGAATTTCGGTATTAATTTCAGTCCACTTAATCAAATTAAAAAAAAAAATTAAAAAACGATTTAAATTTCCAAAATTTCAGTAGCTCGCTTGAGCTTGCCCTTAGCACCACATGAATGTGTTTATGTACAGTGTGTAAGGGAATGCGCGTGATTCACGTGAGCGTGCTTGTTGGGTTCAGTTCGCGGCTATGTCCTGCGCATTGAGTTATATTATAAATATGAGAAATGCACCATATAAATACTATGTATTATTATTTATTAAAAAAGTTAGCCGTAAAACACATCTTTTCCAATCTTACTACAAAGTCTTACCAAATTCTAGTCTCTTTTCTGTTTCACAATAACACCATGATGACCCTGTGACAGTTCATGTTGCGATGGTTGTTTGTGCTTTGGGTGTGTTTATGTGCTGTTAATTTTTGAATTTGTATTGTTATTTGTATTTTGTGTTGCCGCCGCTGTCTATTGATTTGTGTTTAGTATGACAATTTGATTTGCATTGTACAGCGCTTAGTGCCTGCACTGCAGGGAGTTTGCGCTTTATAAATATAATAATAATAATTATTATTATTAAAACCAGACAAACGAACGAACGAACGACCGACCAACCGGCCAACCGAACAAACGAACAAACAATGAACTCTCTGTATTCCCTCTGCCAAAACCAAGTTCTTTGGGCAGCGCTGTTTTTCGACCCAGCTACGGAACAACCTCCGACAAGAAATACGCTACGCGCAGTGCAGTCAGTCTTCCAAAGCTCGCTCAGTATCCCGCCAGATAGGAAGAGAACCTCTCTCTCTCTCTCTCCCCCTCCCCCTCCCCCCCCCCCCCCACACACACACCCTGCGGGGGTTGAAGACGACATTGTTTTCGGAATCCTATCACCTATGAAGACGAACTATATATATTTGCCGACAATAAATACCGTATTGAATATAGGAAGACATGTAATACTGTGATATTTTCCTTCTTCGGGCCATATATTTTGCTTTTGGGGGAAAGGTTAGTGTTACCGATGCAGTTCCCGTATCCTAGAACTAAACGACTGGTATCTGTGGAAACAGAATACACTTGCCTACCATTCACAATGATTTAATGTCTAAAAAGCAAAACGGTGACGTCATCGAGGCATCATTTATTTTAACCTTTTATGACACGCGAAACAGCCTTCTTCGTAGAAGAATAGGTGTCCAATATTTCGCATACTATGATGAAAACATATACCAATGTTATCACAAATCGTCAATGGAATCATAAGCAATTCAATGTGACCTTGAAGGTGTTATTTAAAAGTCAAGGTCACCTAAAGTTGTACTTTATGGAAAAAACAAACCATAATTTTGAAAATGTGATAAAAAATACCCAACTAAATGTGATAACATGTAAGGATTTGCTATGAATAGTTGATAAACGATGAGACGTGACCTACATGAAGGTCAAGGTCGCAGTTTGCGAAGAGTTCGTAGGAATATTCAGTTTACAGTAGTGACCGAACACTTGCTCTGATGTTGAGAAGACCTGGGTCCGTATGCATGTCACGTCATTATCCGTGCTAATGAGGCATATTGGTTAATGGTCGCAAAAATGCCATAACGAAATGCATGACCTATTTTAGCGGCCTAACGATTCATTAAATTTAATGCCGCTGTACACCACCATTAGCGATCCTAATGGGCGATTACTGTGCGGTGGTGGTGAAAAGCCTAGTGACCGCCAATACATGTTGTAAGATGCACGGGAATTGCGTGCTTGGGTGGCTATTTTCAGTTTTCGTTGGATGTCTGCCCGAGGAAGATATTCGTGAAAAGTGAGATTTTCATAGTAGCTGTTTATAAAGCACGAACTGCGCATGCGCCCACTTGTCAAAGCGGAAGGGATTCCCTCCAGTCTAAAAATAAAGCAGCCCTTAACTAATGACACTGTTTTTTGACAACGTGCATTCCAATTAGATTCCATACAAATGGTCCATTTACAAATGACCGTTTAGTCCTAATGACCATTTTAATGATGCCATGTGCTTATGGCCCCAGCTCACAACACCTAACAGATCTACTACTACTGAATCATATTCCTTTTAGTTCTCGTTGGATGTCTGCCCGAGGAAGATATTCGTGAAAAGCGAGCCTTTCATAGTAGCTGTTTATAAAGCACGAACTGCGCATGCGCCTACTTGTCGAAGAGGAAGGGATTCCCTCCAGTCTAAAAATAAAGTAGCCCTTAACTAATGGCACGTTTTTTTTTGTGTGTTTTTTTTTTTTACAACGTGCATTCCAATTAGATTCCATACAAATGGTCCATTTACAAATGACCGTTTAGTCCTAATGACCATTACTTTTAATGATGCAATGTGCATATGGCCCCTGCTCACAACACCTAAAGGATCTACTACTACTGAATCATATTCTGCTTAGTTGTGATGGTCAAGAACATTATAATATAAAAAGAAAAGAAAAAAAAAAAAGAGAGAAGAAAACGTAACCTTAAACTCATTAATATTCATTATAAAGAACACTCTAGACTTATCTACAATCTTTCACTAACATCTAGGCGCATTCCGTAAATGTTGCGAAATGCAGCCAACGTGTACTACAAAACTTTGACGACATAGAAGAAATCGCGCTGTTCCAGAACCTTTCAGCCCAATCTAGATCAGACTTTGCAACAATGTAGCGAAATATACAACATTCTACCTATACAACAAAAATCGATCGCAATTCTCCATGCACAAGAAAACGAAAGGAACGTGATTCTAATCTAAAATAACTCACCTGAACACCGGATCTTTTCCAATGATTAACACACACACGCACTAAAAAGAATAACACAACCACAAACGTAACAATGATAATCAATTAGATGCGTGTCAAATGGAATAAGGTAACTGCTCCATGGTCCTGAAACTCTCTCTCTCTCTCTCTCTTTCACACACACACACACACACACACACACACACACACACACACACACACACACGCACGCACGCACGCACGCACGCACGCACGCACGCACGCACGCACGCACGCACGCACGCACGCTCTCTCTCTCTTAGTTCATCGACGCGTCGACCTAGAAATGATGGGGGTGGAGTGCGTATGGGTCGAAGTCAAGTGTCCGAAATCAAAACCGGTATTAATTGGGTTCTTATATAGAAATCCCGCCTCAACTTTTGAGTGGTACGATCAGTTTAGTCATAACCTTGACAGAGCTTTAAAAAAGAAGGCCGACATTCTTCTATTGGGCGATTTTAATATAGATTTACTTAAGCCGCACCCCGCCTGGGGCTCAACGTCATCTCTGTTTGGCTTAGTACAGTTAGTGAAATCACCCACCAGAATTACTCCAACTACTTCCACGCTTATTGACCACATATATACTAATAAACCCAAAGCCGTCTCTGACGTTGATGTCTCAAATCTTAGTGTTAGTGATCATTATCCTGTGGCTTGCTCCTGGTCTTCTAAACTCCCTAAACCAAAAAAGAACGGCCATACAACTATAACGTATAGGACATTCAAACACTTCAGGAAAGACGAATTTCTATTTGATCTAGAAAATACTCCTTTTAATGACGTGCTCCTGTACTATGATCCTAATACCGCCCTCAGTATTTGGTACTCTCTTTTCCTAAATGTACTTAATAAACATGCTCCTCTACGCGAGAGGAGGGTAAAATCTAACACTCTTCCTCCCTGGCTTACTCCGGAAATCATGCAGGCGATGGCGCTTAGAAACGATCTACGTAGCAATAAAATGTTCACTGAATATAAGATACCTCTACTATATGGCGCCTTCTAAACACACTTACTAGGGGGTCTCCAAGTACCGCAACTACCATTCCCACTAATCTTACTGCTGATACATTCAATGACCATTTTCTTTCGATTGCCAAATCTCTAATATCGCCAAAATGACCATTTTCTTTCGATTGCCAAATCTCTAATATCGCCAAGCCAGGATAACACTTATCACCGTTCAAATTTGCTGTCTGAGTTTTGTCAACAAAGAACAATGGGCACAGCCCCCTTCAACATCCCTATGTTAGCTGTTCATGAAGTGGGTTTACTTATAAGTAACCTTCCAAATAAAAAGTCCTCGGGGCCTGATGACATCAGCCCGAAAATACTTAAACTGTCTCTCCCATACATTGTAGAATCCTTAACTTATATTTATAATCTCTGTATCCAGCATAACACTTTTCCTAACGAACTTAAATATGCCAAAGTAATTCCACTTCCAAAAACAAAAGATCGTTCTGATCCTAATAATTATCGGCCTATTTCTTTATTATCTGTTTTGTCCAAACCACTGGAAAGGCACGTTCATAAACACCTGCTTGCTTACCTAGAAAACCGTAAGCTCTTCCACCCTTTCCAATCCGGATTTCGTCCGCAGCATTCATGCCACACAGCACTTACTCGCCTTGTTGACACATGGCTCAAGGGTATGAATAAGTCACAGTTAACAGGAGTAGTCTATCTGGATTTTAAGAATGCTTTTGATCTGATTAACCATACTATACTGACTGCTAAGCTTCACACATACCTCAATAACGGAGACGCAGTTGCTTTTTTCACATCTTACCTTACTAAAAGAAAACAAAAGGTTCTTGTTCATGGCTCATACTCCTCTCTCAAAGATGTAAGCTTCGGTGTGCCCCAAGGGTCTGTACTGGGCCCTCTACTGTTTTGCTTATTTATCAATGATTTGCCTCTACATATTACTTGCCAAGATGTACAATGCGACCTTTTTGCTGACGACACCTCAGTTCATACTACTAGTAAAGATATACAGGTAATTTCCGACAACCTACAACAAAGTCTTCATGAAGTATCAGCTTGGTGTATAAACAATTCTATGGTTGTTCATCCAGCCAAAACGAAATCGATGGTAGTCGCCACGCGCCAAAAACAGCAGATAATGCCTCTATTACTTAACCTTTCACTTAAAGGTAGTCAGGTAGAACAGGTAAATGAACATCGAGTACTGGGGATTAAAATCGACAGTCAGCTAAAATGGCAAGCTCATACAGACGCCTTATGCAAAATAGTAGCCAAAAATCTCTTTATGTTATCAAAACTGAAATATTATACTGATTCAGATACCCGTAAACTATTTTATAACGCTCACATACGTTCTTATATCGATTACGCGTCATCGGTATGGGATGGGTGTAGTGAGGTCCATTTAAAGAGACTCAATTCCCTACACAGACGAGCGGCCAAAATAATCTGCCCTGATCAACACCTTAGCACTGAAGAAAAGCTCTCAAAAGCAGGTCTCCTGCCACTTCAAGATCATTTTAAATATAACAAAGCAATCTTTATGTTCAAAGTGTGGAAACGCAAAACACCTGAGTACATCTCCACTTTGTTCCGTAAGTCTGAGTCCAAGCTTGGAAACATCAGAAAGCTTTTCATAGTCCCAAAACCAAGGATCGATCTATATAAAACTAGCTTATCCTTCTCAGGGGCACTTATCTGGAATGCCCTTCCAGACCATGTAAAATCCGCCTCCTCGCTAGCCTGTTTTAAAAACGGTCTCTTCAAATATTTTGTGGATCACTCGTAGGGATGACTCAACCACTTGTATTATATGTTTCTTTTTATGCTGGGTCCAATTTATTCCCAATTAAGTCTGTTATCCTTTTCAATTATCATTTGGACTACTTAGCTCTGTCTATGTGTGAAGGGGGGTGGGTGGGGTGGGGGGTGTCTGTGAGTCTATGAGTATGTCTGTCTATGTGAATAGTGTTGTCATCTCTTTGCAAGTATTATGTTTACTTATATGTATGTATATTTGTAGTTAGTCTTGTAGTTGTTAGCAACGGCAGGTTTGTAAAATGGCTGTGTCGATGACGATGTCAATGCCTAAACCGTTGTAAAATAAAGTTTCATTGATTCATTGATTCATTCATTGATTCTCTCTCTCTCTCTCTCTCTCTCTCCTCTCTCTCTCACTCTCTCTCTCTCCTCTCTCTCTCTCTCTCTCTCTCTCTCTCTCTCTCTCTCACACACACACACACACACACACACACACACACACACACACACACACACACAAAGATAAAGAATCTTATATAGGAGGAAGAAAGGGATCTCATTTATTGTTGATGTATCGTCCATTTTGGTAAGTATGGAACTTCTGCAGAGCCTGTAGCCGTGGCAAATAATATGCAAGTCGCCGGATCAGTTGCTTAAACCAGCAATAAGATGTAATCATGTAGTTTCGCTTCCCCCCCCCCCTCCCCCACCTCCTCGCCTCACCTCCCACCACCCCCACCCCTCCGCAAGAAACACTTGAACTGGAAATAACGTTAAAACATTAAAGGCCCTATACATCCGCGGGGAAATGCTTGAAACAGCCGTGTATTGTGGTATTTCATTACCGCCTAAGCCCATTTGAACACCACAGGTACTCATTTCCCTCCAGACAACGTGACATCTGAACACTATACAAAACCTAGTTCGTCTCAACGTAATCAACCTTGTCTAAACATAGATTAGCAGCAGACGACACAGATACGGCGATAGATTCGACTGCTACAGACATGCGCGTTGAATACAAATATGGCATCACAGCGATTCTGTCAACTGAGCAGACGTTTCTTTGCCGTTGTACCCCATCAAAAATGACTGTACAACTAGAATGACATTCCTTGCAAGGAATCAGCTTCATAACTGATACAGCAGTTAGTAGTAGCGTCAGAGATTTGTGAAATACTGCGCCAGATTGACAGGGCTGGTGCGAGATGTCGAGTCAGGAGGCAAAACCGATTCGAGGAGAGCAGAAAAATCAAGTTCCTCGCCGGTGAGAGTGAGACTCAGAGATGAACAGCAAGGCTGCATTTCGACTTGTAAATACCATTCGTA